>OMOU01084516.1:0-13164 GCA_900312585.1 Malacocephalus occidentalis
TGTGTGCTTGGTGGTTCGCTAGGATATATTTTAGGGCTTGGATAAGAATAGCCTTAGGGATACGTTGTATTAAAGTAACCTCTTAGAACCAGGTGTCAACCTCAAACACTCTTGAATCTTCTTCTCCTTCGGCAATGATCAAATGTCAACAGGTAATCTATTTCTCAATCTATTGATATTTTTATTATAATAATTCAGCAGGGGAACAGCCAAATGCTCAGCACACAATCAGCAAATATAATCAATATAATGGTAAATGTAATTGTACGAATAAAGAATATAATGGTCCACAATAACAACCTAAGCCAACTCACTCTATGAGAATTTATATAGATAAGAGGGAATATTCGTCTCAGTGAACCGGACTACTAGCACGGCCATAGATGAGTCTTCTTCAGTATTCGCGATATGTGGATGTTTTGTCTAAATGCTCTGCCATATCTTCTTCTTCACTACATGCCATCAACGAGAGACCACAGAGGTTTACTCCCCCTGTGGGTTAGTAGCCTATCCTCCTTGAGCCATAAAACATTTACATATGTCGAGTATTGTTATTACTATTGTATTACTATTATTACTATTATTGTTATTACGGGTACGAAAAATACACAGCCCAGCCGGGATGCGGGAGACTCGCCTCTTGGTTGGACAGTTGAGAGAAAACCGGTATGGACCGGTATAGACCGGTTTTTTTCAGTTCTATTCTTCGGTATTCTTCTTCTTCTTTATTCTTCTTCATTCTTCTTCTTCTTTATTCTTCTTCTTTTTTCTTCTTCTAAATTTTTGTTCTTCTAAATCTTCTTCTTCTTTACTATTCTTCTTAATTTTAGTTTTTCTTCTTCTTTATTCTTCTTCTTTTCTTTCCAGGGGTTTCTTCTTTCGTCTTCTAATAAATCTTTTGGGCTTCCAAAGTGCATTTCTTCTTCCTCTTCTTGGGGTGGTCTTCTTGGGTTTTCTTCGGTCCTGGGTCCTCTCATTCCATGGTCCTGGGGCATCTCCTCTATTTCACCAAGTGTATCTCTTTATAATACTGTCCGGTCTACTATTTTTTCTATCCTCTTAATGCATTTGTAGTTGTTTCTAGTTCCTTAAGCCAAACCCTCTGGCGCTCTTATCTATGACACTGCCCTCCAGTGGGTGCTATCATTAACTACCATTTAGCTGTAAAAAACTTCAAGGCCTTTGTGTCATACTTCTATTATGGACCCACATAGTTACATTTTATACTTATGGACACTCAAATTTCACACATATCATCAGTATACATTTGACTTATGATAATACCTTGTTATGAAACATCATCATGATTATACACTTTATAAGATTTATAATTATCCCACTTCCCCTTTCTTTACCCATCATCACATGGTTTTTCAGACACCGGCAAATCAACCCTACTTGACAGTTAGCCTGTGTTAGCTCAAGCTCATCCAGCAAGATTATTCTGAACTGGAATGTAGTTTCAGGGAGGGTATGTGGTGCCAGTCCTGTAGAATGATCAGGATGAGCCGTTGAAGAGGCATTCATTTCTTTTTTAATTGATTATATCTTATGCTCGAAGAACTCCAGGAAGTTAATGCAGTTTTGTAGCTAAGCAGGCTGTCGTGCCATGCAAGATAGAAGACTTCAACTTTAGTCTTCTGTTTTCTGCAGTCTTGTTTAAGGGTGTCTTCGTTGAAGTAAGGCACTGGTCTTTTCACTTTAACTAGAAGAGGAGTAGCAGGATGGATGGCTGCGGATAAAACGGTGTTAAACCCATCGGTGAGGCTATCCACAGAACCCTTGAAGTCAGCAAGAGGAGCAAGTAACGGGTAACATCTGCCATGGCTGTGGTGGTTGCAGGGGTGATACAATGGCAGCTATAGGTAGCCGGTGGTTGTTCCTCGGGCAAGATACCACCTGGAAAATGAGCAGACAATGATCAGAGAGAGAGCTGAGGTATAAAGAGAGACACATACATCTGTAATTTCAACTCCACAGGTCAGGACAAGGTCCAATGTGATTCCACCGGTGTGGGTAGGCTGCTGGACATGCTGTTTGAAACCAAATGTGTCTATAATAGACAGAAAAGCTTTTGCAAGAGAGTCGGTGGGTTGGTCACATAGATGTTAAAATCCCCCATAAGCAAAACATTGGCAGAGTAAGTTGTAATATCAGCCACAAACTCAGAGAACGTATGGAGCTACTCTTTGGTCTTAGGACAGTTTCGAGTTAGAGATTTGAGCTACTTCACCACGTTTCCTAGATTCACGTGATAGTGAATTAATCTGGTTTTAACTAGGTCACACACAGGCCCAGGAAATCTATCGTATGCTCAACAATTTGATCCTGAACCAGGAGAGCTTTTGTTGATAGTGATCTGATATTCATGAATCCAATGTTGATCTCTTCCAGCTCATTATAGAAATCTGAGGGTCTTTGGTTACTGCTCAGCTGTGAGGAGGAGGTCGCCTTTGCATGGAGGTTTTATGCATCGGGGCAATGCGGGTCAGCGACACAACACTAATGGCAGAAGGGAAACTATAACTTCCAGTTGACAGTCACTGCTGTGGCATGAGCTAGGAGGTGCGTCAGTGTCTGCATTACATGCTACATCACCCAGGCTAACTAAGTTACCCCACTCAGTGTTCTAGACTCTGCAACGCTGGCTATTGTGTTCCTAGCAGGCTCGCTAATCACCAGCAACCCAGCATGCCGTAGGTGAATGAGTCATGCCTGGCTATGGCAACTGTCTATGTTTGGCGACATAATTGAGACGCCTAACCCAGTAGGGTGAAGGCCGTCACTCATCAGCGCCAGGGCGTTCCCCACATGGAGGGCCAGTTATCCACAAAACCTAAGCCCTGCTCTAGACTATAGCGATCGAGATAATTTAGGGACGTTAACCTACTATATTGCTCAAAATTAAACTTGACAGGTAGAGGGCCAGAGAGAATGAATTGATGCCGGTACATCTTTCTTGCAAAGTCACATAGCCTAACTATGTTGCTTTTTGTGACTTCAGATTGTCTCATCCTAACATAATTTGTGCCGACATGAATTACAATATTGTCAAAGCTAGTGTCAGTATTGGATGCTTCTAATCTAGCTCTATGTGTCCTTACCGCATGCCAGCAACCTAATATGAGCTTTTATGTCAGGAGCCCTGACCCCTGGTAGGCAAATAACTTTAGCTGGCACATGTAGTCTAACTTTACACATAACAGAGTCGCCTATGACTAGCAATTTCCCCCCCCAAAACAGACATGCGAGGAGGATTGCCTGACTTCTGCCGACAGGGTACCCTGAGTTGAGCTAGCACTAACGCTAACACTATGAGGCCAGCTGGCATGCCTCATCACTACTTTCTCGGGTGTATCCGTCTTTTCTGCGGACGCTGACTTTTCCTCCTCTAGCTGACAGATATGTCTCTCTAGGAGAGCTATCTTTTCTACGAGGGAACCACACGCAAAGTGTTTGTTGCCAAGAAAACAGCTCCAACGTGATGATACACTTACAATAAATACAAGTCGCAATACAAACACAGCAGCGATCGGGTTTACAGTTTGATTAACAGCAATCGGATTATATAAACAGTACAAATATAAACAGATACAAATACTAGGGTATAGATACAATTTTGTGGATGTGACTGGGTAATCTCTCCAAACAAACCAATCCAATGATTGATGCAGCATCGGATGCAGCATCACCAGCGGAGACAGTATCACCGGAACTTGTGGATTATACCATCAAACTTGAAAATTGGGGTCTCTATCTGCTTCTGACCGAACTATAGGAAGCAAACCAAAATGCATTGTGGGTTCCATACTCAGCCAGGTGAAAGATTTAAACACAGAGGATTATATAAAGCAATTGTTTGTGTACACAGGTACACAAACATACATTATATACACATTATTCAGCGACCAAATGGTGGAAATGGGGTTAGTTAGCCCTTAGTCAAATGCAGGCATGATAGATAGATATAGTCTTTGGTTGAGTTTGTAGGAGTTTCTTAAGGGGTAGGGGTGAGCGCATGAAACAGTGACCTGAGATTAATGTAGAGGAAGAATGGGAGAGGGGAACACGTGTGGGGAGGTCTGGACTATGTGCTGGATATTAGCCGTCTACATTTGGCTATCATGCTGGGATGAATCCATCTTTTTTGAAGCCCGGTCCCAGAATAAGCTAAAATTGTAAATAAAAAACATTTTGTGCGACCTGCAAGTGGACTGGAGCCAGGTGTGAAGTTAGAGGATTCTGCTGAAACAATAAGCTCCATGGAGAGTAGAAATTGAACGAGAAATAAAAACAGACATTCCACAGTCCTTTAAAACATTAAAAATGAGATTACTTTTTTTATAAGCTCAGACTCCCCACGGGATGTGTTGTTTGGCGTCCACATCTAGTAGAATTCTTGAAATGGACACAGGGAGGGAGGGCAGTATATCCAGGAGTTAAAGTCTAAAATGAGTCTCCAAAATGAGTGGGACTGTGGTACCAGGGAAACAGCATGTGATGGCATAGATGTCCTTGGTTATGAATCTCCAATGATTAATGCAGTAGGGGGAAAGAGAGGGTGAGGATGTGGTGCGGGTGTTGGACTGTATGGGCAGTGCGCAGTCGGACCAGGGTGAGCCGGCCCAGCCTGATGAAGAGGAGGGCCATCTGAGTGTCTGATGATGACCTCCTGCAACATCCTATGGTGGTGGTTCATTCCCCAGAGGGAGTGACAAGCCGCCAGACTAGCACTGGCCAAAGGAGGAGGAAATGCAGTTGTTACGGGAGGAGTTGGAGTGGAGTCTGCCAGCTCAGGTGGAGCTGGGACTGCAGTGGTGTCATTAGGGTCAACTGGGGCCTCGCTCATCAGGGTTGTGAAGTGGTTAGAGAGCATACATAGAGGTTGTGGGGAAATTATCCCCCCAAGCGGGTTCCCATTTCGGCTGGCCGTACCATCTTTGACAGGATGGCTGGGAAGGCTTCGGAGTGGACCTATGAACCAGTGCTGATATCAGGGAAAGGGGTGATCTAGCCACAGGGGCAATAGGACTGGAGGATCGCAAAAAGGAAATATGCTTTTCCTGTGAGGTCGTTACAGAGACAACCCAGTGATCATCTGATATTTTTTAAGTTCAGACTTCAGACGGTGGATGTCATCCCTTAACTGTGAGTACTGAAGATTGCAGTCCACACACAGCCATTATCGCTAAAAATCAGGGTAAGTCGTAAAAGCACACGATCTTTAAAAAGAAATACTTACAATCGGTAAAAGAATAGCGTTAAAAAAAGGTTTTGCTCGGCATTAATTGTGCCATGTATGTATGCATGTAATTATGTAACTATCTGTGCATGTGTGTATGTGAGTGTGTGCATGGGAGGGGCAATGAGGGGGCCCTGGTGAGGTCAGAGTTCACAGTCCTAATGGTCTGTGGAAAGAAACTCAGTTTTTGTCTCTTTATTCTAGCAGTATGACTGCGGAGGCGCTTAACTGGAATAATTTTTGTTGGAGCGGCCGTCATGGTAGCTCCGTGAAGTGGACTATTTACATACAGGAATATTTTTTCTCTGACGGAAACATGGCTGGTGGTGGATCAAGTAATTTGTCCGACCAAGTCCTCCGAGCGAAGAGGATCAAAAAGTCAGGTTAATCCAACAGTTCATGACCAACAACAAGTGATGAAATCCTAAGGATATTAAGACTAATTCTCACTCCTGCTCGCCGAACCTGGAGCATCTGACAATCTCGTGCAGTCCATTCTATCTTCCAGTTCAGTACGGTCATCAAGTTGGACAATGCCGCCATTTTCCTGCTGCCGTAGTATAACTGTTGTTGTCGGTATAGTGGTGGAAATGCAGAACTTAATATAGTCTGTGATGAATGATCTTCCTGTGAAATGCTCCAGCCAGCAACCTAAGAACCCGCTGATGTTGGTGAAGGAATCTGTCAGGCTGAAGGAGGCCTTTCGGGCTTGGTTGACCCAGGGGGTCTCCTGAAACAGTAGACGGGTACCAGGAGGCCAGAAGGGCTTCAGTGTTTACCAAGGCAAAAAACAGCTGTGGGTGGAGTTTGGGTAGGCTATGGAGAAGGACTTTCTGTTGGCCTCAAGGAAGTTATGTCAAACCGTTCAGCGACTCAGAGAGGGAAAGCAGGGTTTTGCTCAGGCTGTGCTCAGTCGAAGTGCAGAACTTCTGACCCAGACTGAGGATATTGTAGGGCGGTGGAAAGAGCAATTTGAGGAACCCCGGAACCCGACCAAGACGTCCTCTGAGTAAGAGGCAGTGTCTGAAGCCCCACTAATTTTCTTGCCATAGGTAGTCAAAAAGATCGTCAGTGGCATCTTAGATATTTGTCTTTACTGTCTTTTTTGTCTTTACTGTTTCAACTGGGCCTGAGAGGCATGCAATTTCATCTGTGCTGTATGTCAATACAGCACATTTGACAAATAAAAAGAACTTTGACTTTGACTTTGATAGCGCCAGATGTGGATGACATTCGCCCTGAGATGCTGAAGGCTCTGGACATTGTTGGGCTGTCTTGGCTATTATGCCTATTTGTGGTCGCATGGAGGTCTGGGACGGTACCTGTGGAGTGGCAGTTGGTGGTCCCCATTTTCAATAAAGGGGCCCGGAGGGTGTGCTACAATTAAAGAAAGTTTCTGTTTGTGATTTTCATGGACAGAATCTCAAGACACAGCCAAGGTGAGGAGGGACCTCAGAATTGCCTCCCCGCTCTTTGCAGACAATGTGGTTCTGTTGGCTACATCAGATTATGACCTCCAACATGCGCTGGGGCAGATTGCAGCAGAGTGTGAAGCGGTCATGATGAGAGTCAGCACCTCCAATTCTGAGGCCATGGTTCTCTGCAGGAAAATGGTGGAGTTCTCCCTCCGGTTTGGGAGTGAGTTGTCACCCCAAGCAAAGGAGTTCAAGTATCTCGGGGTCTGGTTCACGAGTAAGGGTATGGAGCGGGAGATGGACAGACTTGGTGTCTGCAATTGGTGTCTGCAATAATGCGGGCACTGTACCGGTCTGTTGTAATGAAGAGCTGAGCTGGAAGGTGAAGCTCTCGATTTATCGGTCCATCTCCGTTCCAATCTGCGAATACAATTGACCGAAATTAAAGAGGAAAAAAATTACCTCTGCAGGGTGGCAGGGCTCAGCTTTAGAGATCAGACATCCAGAGGGAGCTTGGAGTCGAGCTGATACTCCTTTGCGTTGAAAGGAGTCAGAAGTGGTGTGGGCATCTGATTAGGATGACTCCTGGGCACCTCCCCTTGGAGGTTTTCCAGGCATGTCTGACTGGGAGGAGACCATGGGGCAGACCCCATAGAAGCTGGAGAGTGTTGCTGGGGTAAAGGAGGACTGTTGCCACCGTGACCTGGCCCCGGATAAGTAGAAGAAAATGCATGGATGGATGGATGCATTTGAGGCTAAACATTCTCTTTCCTGATAGTATTGAGAGGGGTTCTGTCAAGGTATGAAATATAATCCCTTTCAATATCAAAAAGCGGGCACATTTTCTGCTTTCAACCAAAAACAAAAATACAACGTCCAGGGGGACAACTAATGTACATTTTGAACTGTGTTCAATTGACACAGGCAGAAACCAAAAACATTTCTTTCATGTCTGGCAAAAAACTAAAAACACATTCAGATTTTTTTGCATTCTTACTGATAAAACACATTTAGCACTCAATGTTTCGTTTTCATTGATGGGTGGGCCTTCTTGCTTCTGCTTTGCTATCAATTATGATTGCGCAGTTTACACTACACTCCCCAAATAAAGGTTCTGCATTTGCCTTTACACAGTGCAAGGTCAAGAAGCTATTGTTTTTACAGTCTGTCTTCGTTAATTATTGGACAATCATTAGTATTTACCTCGTGTCTTTGCCATGTTCTGTCTCTGCCTCCACCTACTAGTTTGTCTTCTTCTCGGTGTGTTTGTGATTTGTATTCTTTAGTTATTGTTTTCATTTATTCTGATCACCTTTTGTTTTAGTTTATCTATTCATTCCTTTTTCATGTTTTATTCTGTATTTCTGTTTGTTGTCATTAATCATGGTGTTCAGCTGTATGCTCTTGTCCAGTATTGGTAGCTTTCAGCTTGTGTTTCTTGGCTTTTTTCATGCCAAGTGTGTATGCCGGTTTTCTACGATTTTTATTACCACCTGCTCTATATAACAAACAGTTTTTATACTCAGCAATAAATCATCTGCCTGTCTCCTATTAGTCAGAGTAGCCCCAGAAAAGCCAATTTAGCTACTAGTAATAATATAAATAATAACACGTACATTTGTGTTCGAATATGAATAGGCCTACTGATTTCCTTTCTTGGTGATGTTCTCACTAGACTTTTGAACAATTCCAATGACAATTGCTTTTTCCATTTATATGACATAATCGTCCAAAAGCTATATTTTTTATTCATGACCGGCCAGACACAGGAGTACAGTATTAAACTTTACTTTGAGGGCAGTAGATGTTCAAACATGCCCCTTGGGAGTTGATCAGTCATCACATCCGAGAGGTTGACGTCTGCCTTCCTCCGCCCCAGCTGTGCCCCATAAAATCGGACGCATCATTGAGGGGAGTCCTGCAGACCGCTGCGGCCGGCTTAAGGTGGGCGATCGCATTCTGGCTGTCAACGGACAGTCAATCATCAGCATGCCCCACGCGGACATCGTGAAGCTCATTAAAGACGCCGGGCTCTCTGTCACACTCCACATCATCCCAGAGGAAGGTCAGTACCCCAGGGGGAAAGAGACGAAGGAGGTGGGCATGATTGTGTGTGTCCCACTGCATATGGCTGTTATTCATGGTTTATGATCCCATGTGCATTCAATGTAGTTTGGGATTGTTTACTGTCTATCTCCAGCACACATTGAGCTGAGGTCTGTGACTCACCAAGGTATTTATTTAAACTCTATTGCAGATCCCCATTCTGGCCCTAACTCTGAGAAACAGAGTCCCATGACCCAGAAACAAAGTTCCCAGTCCCAGCCCTATACTGCAGTCCAGCCTGGCCAGGGTTGTACCCATCCAGGCCAGGGTGGCACACAGCCGGGACAAACAACGGCTCCTCTGCCTGACCAGACCAACCTCCAGACCCAGCCTATTCAGACACCTTCCCAGTCCCCGGGGCCAACAGCAGCTTCCCAGCTCACTCCAGTACCTAGTCAGGGTGGTGCAGGACCCACTCAGACTCCTCCCCCAGGGCCAACTCAGGCTGTGGCTCCCCCTGGAAACGGACAGCCTGTTGCCCCCGGAGCCTCACAGCAAAGTCCAGTCACGCAGCCTCCAGGAGGTGTACCCCAGCTCTACCTGCACGATGGCAGGTGAGGATGAGGAGAAGGTTGTATGCACACACACACACACACACACACACACACACAGACACACACATGCCCCTTTCACACCTAGTTCCAGGTAAACTGGGATTTCTGGCATTGCTAGTGATATTAGCTATTCACACTTGTAGCTTGTTTCAGAACATTTCCATCTTGCGCCCTTTCACACATGGCATAGCAATGACTCTGCCATAAAACTCAACTGAATTGAGAGGCACTTCAGAATCATTCCAGTTCCCAGGGATTCTTTAAAAAATACGTTGTAAGATAAGATAAGCAGTCGCCCCTGTTCCCGTTCACACATGATGCAGGAAATGTTCAGGGTTTTGGCAAGATGTAGTGGGTGTTTTGGGGTGATGATTTTGGGTTCAATCTCATGCTGGTAGTGAAGGACGGTCCTACGGGGACAGTGCCCACTGGAGTGCTCTACGAGCACTTGAAGCCTGCTGGAGTGCCCAAGCTCTCTGACTGAAAGAGGTTGTCATTTCAAAACAACACAACAAAACAATGACTTACTTGCCACAGTAATAGCCTACAAGCAGCAATACTTCAGTTGAAATATATGTATCTACCTGTTCAGGAGAAAATGTGCAATCTCAGCATTGATCTTGTAACTCTTCTGGTCTCTAAGCCAATATTTATCCTTGCTTCAGAACTCCTGTGGTCAGCTTCCGGTGCACCGTAAGATGGTCGCACTGACAATGGCTCTGCGTTCAGTACATCGTTTTTTGTTTATTATTGTTTTTATTGTTTCTGTCTTTGCACATGCTGCACTGTCACTTATCCAGTATGATAGACAAGCTCTTTTGGATGTTCGTGGCACAGACTTTATTTTTTGTAACTTTTTTTCGGATTACCGGAGTACAAGCTGTAAGCCCTTTGTCTTTGGGCCGGTCTGCTGATTGCCAACACCCTGTCTGAGGAAGAACCAGAAAGTTAGTAGGACAAATAGGACAAAAGAAAAAAAAAACTCTAAATGATTAGATAGAAATAAATGCAATTAACATACCTTGTTGCCACTCTCGACTGGAGCTAAACTCTTTGTAAACCACACATTGCTCTCCCCATTTATCTTTATCATTCGTTTCTCTCCCCGTGCTCTGCTACCATTTTTACGTTCATTAAATATACTGTCATTAACGCATCTACTGCGTTACTGTCTGTTTCCTCATAGTGTCTTGTCAAAATAAACTACCAAACTTCTGGTTTCTCAGGAACAATAAGAACAATATAAAAAAAATCCTTTACATGTGTGAACCTCACATACTGTATGTAAGAATAATCATTTGTACATTTTTATCGCACACTTAAATATACAATTAAATCTCAAGGTGCTTAACAGCAAGGGTAAAAACAATCATAATAGAATGTTAATATGGATCAATTTACAGAGGAAACCTAACAAAAAGGCATAGACGAAGATAAAATAAAACAAATAACATTGATGAACCAGAGCTCTAGGGGAAGACAGAGAGGAACATGCGAGAAGATTCGATTTAAAAACAGCGAGTGAGTCTGAGGCCCTAATCGTTCATGGGAACTGATTCCACAAACGTGACCCCAGTGACGAAAAGGCACGATCTCCCATGATTACCAGCTTTGCCCGTGGCACAGTTAGCTCACACAAAAAACTTTGATACTGTTGGAATCAATAATACCTTGCATGCCTTGAGTGAAAATGCATACTTTACCGAGAACAACAGCCACTCCACGGAGTAGACACACTGAGCACTGCAAATACAAACTACAAATTACATTTGAAACAGTAAAAATAATGTTAATAAATGAAATCAATTTATCAATAATATAATTCACTTTTTGAAACAAGAAATCAATGAGGACATGAAGTCTATCCCATTTGTAAAGCCCTACATGAACAAAACAAGTGAATGATAGTTAAATAAATATAGCTGCTTTGCAGCAATGAGTGGTGTCAAGCAAGTCGTGTCAATAGGGAAAACCATATGAATGGTGAGCTGAAGACAGGACCATTGAAGCATCAGGTCTCTTGTGACATAGTGTAAAATTATATAGCTTGTGATTACAGATGACCTGAATGTAGACCACAAAGCCTTGAATGTCAACAAATGTTAGCAGCAGAAGCCAAACATGCCAGCTGGGGTCAATCAACCCAGCTGAGCCCTACTGCCAATCAACGTAACTGGCTTGAAGAGAAGCTAAATATATACAGAAGGAGAGAGAGGCAGGGGAATACTAGAAAGAATGTGACTGAAGTGGTCTCTCCAATTAAGGAAGCTTTGTGTCATCTGAACAAATGGTGGAGAATGAATACCATGGGTAGGAAGAAAGCTTCTCTGCTTTCTCACCCTTTTCCCTCAGCTCAATAAATGGCCTGTTTATCCTTCCAATAGCCTGTGTTTTGTCACTCATGTTGTGCACTCTCATGTTCAGCCTCGTTCTGCCATGCTGACTCCAAAAATGTTGGTTTCATGAACATTGGACTGAGATTGTAGAACCTGCACTCACTTCCTTTCAGTGGTGGCTATATTGTTTGGAATGTCTTTAATCTTTTCATTTTGAGTTTTACTTATTACCATTTAAAGAGTCCAAAGAGTTACTGTCTTTTTTTCATTAAATTCACAATGGTGAAACCTGCTTATCAATGACTTACACCTTAATTCACCTTAAGTCGTTTTGCAATAGTGTCGTCTATATAACAAAATCATGAAATAGTGGATGTATAGACTAAATAATATGTGTCATGTATATGCAATTTATACAGCCTTATTACCAAGTGTTTAGTAGTAGTTTGATGGCAACTACTTCTTCATACAGGTCAGAGGTCAAGGCCAGACAAGATGTGAAGCCTGACATACGGCAGCCGCCGTTCACAGACTATCGCCAGCCCCCAGTTGACTATCGCCAGCCCCCGGTTGACTATCGTCAGCCTCCTGGTCTGCTGGAATTCAGGCAGCATGCCACCGCCACCCCCTTTCCTCTTGGGCTCCCTACTGACTTCAGACCCCAGGTAGGACATTCACTTCCTTGGCCCAATAGCTTGGGTTTTCTAATGGTGGGGAGGGGGGTGGGGCTGTGGGTAAGCTTGTGAAGATCATTTAGATGCAAACCTCCACAAGTATTTTCACATTTTGGATACAAACTTCTGATAAATTAATAAATAGTGAATAGTAACCATTTGCCATGTGGAGGTTGGGGTTGTGAGCTATGTTGTTGTCATAGTATTCCCCTCGTGGTGGTTTGTGGCCTGCAGGACTATGACTACTTCACAGTGGAACTGGAGAAGAGCATGAAGGGCTTTGGCTTCAGTATTCGCGGGGGGAGAGAGTACAAGATGGACCTGTTCGTCCTGCGACTTGCTGAGGATGGGCCAGCCATCCGCAACGGACGCATGAGGGTGAGATGGAATGAGATGATGTTGTGCTCTCTCTTCCTATCTCTCTCCTTTTCTTTCTCTCTCTCTCCATCACTGTCTTTATCTGTCTCTATTTTGTAAAATACATACACTGTTTGCATACAAAGTTCTTTGTGTCCCAAATCCTTAACTTCACCCTTCCCTTCTGTCTCTTTTCACAAACACACACACACACACACACTGCCATCCACGTCTCCCATCTCTCCCTCCTGCAATCCGTAACGCCCCGACCCTGGACACTTTCAAAACAGCCCTCAAGACCCACCTTTTCACCACAGCCTTTCCCCATTAGTTAGTTTTAGTTAGTTCAGCTATTACCTTGTTTTGTTTGTTTTGTTTGTTTTGCCCCTCTCTCCCTTAACCCTTTTGTCCACTCTCCTGTAAAGTGACCTTGGGCTTTATGAAAGGCGCTATATAAATGTAAGTTATTATTATTATTAT
>OMOU01084526.1:0-11506 GCA_900312585.1 Malacocephalus occidentalis
ATACAGGAGAGCAAATAAAGGCTGTGTGCCTTCACATTTTCTCACTTTCACAAATCCTCTTATGAACAATTGCGATCAAGTCAGTGATTGTGTCCAACTCTCACGAGTCAGTGCCCAGCTGGCCAAGTTTCATCAGTGCAACTATTTGACCACAGAAATTGTAGGCCTATAGTTAAGCCTGTAGTTCTTTCTTGCCATTTCCATGCAATAGATTTAACAAAACATTTAGCTAACCGGTATTGTTTAAACTAAAAGATCCGTAAAGCTATGAAATGGTTTGTATTCTTACTTCATAGTTTAGAGATCCTTTTCTGATCAGTCATTTAAATAAATATGCTAAATACAGAGCTGCAAACTGGGAAAAGGTGAAAAAGGTGACATCTTTGTAAACCAAACCCCGGAAGAGGGGTCTCCCCACCCCAGAAGATTTTGATGATTTTAACATGGAAACTCAATATTCTGGTGCACTCTTGAGAAGAAAATAAAGGGAAAAGACAACATTTACTTCAGGCAAAAAACACATTATTGAGACCAGCGTTGTTCCTTAACTCAGCAAAACGATTCCGTTGTAGCACACAATTCACTTAAGTTTGACCAGGATATCTTTGGAGGCAATCTGCTTTTATTCTGATAAAGAGGAATAAATAACAATCCTCCGGTCAATTGTGAGCATTTAAGCTGAGCCCTTACCCAAATTAATTAGGAATGGATTAGCATGCAACACAATCTTAAGCTCACGAATGGACTTGCAGGGTAAAACACATGATGCCGTTACCTCTCCCACAGAGTACAGAAGGGGAGAGGTGAAGGCAGGGATATCATTTACAGGGACGGACCCATAAAAGTGCTCGTAGGGGGACAGACGTTCCACATATGTTCCACATTGAGGCCAAACATGTCAGGTAAAATATCCATTTACAAAGATGTTGTGTAATTATAGTAGCACATATGGTTTGTGTGCATTTGACTCATGCACATTACTGCTGTATAATTTTACACAAACAAGCTGGCACGCTTCTCAGTATCAACAGGTTGGGAAGGATTTGATGGGGTAACGTTAGGAAAATGCATCACGACACGCGTCAAACACGTCCACTTAAAGTTTAAACAGCAAATTACGTCGTTGGCAGCAAACAAGACTTGTCTCAAAACTAGTACCCTAGTACTAGTACTTGAACTCTTTTTATTTGAGGCAATCTCAAGGTGCTTAGAACCGCAAAATGTTGCCCGTTCATGGAAAAGAAGAGTGATTCTGATTGGCCAAAAGACTCAAGAAGTCCACCAGAGATATTGTATTGTTCTTTATTGCAAAGGAGATTGGATGGCGACGTGACAACACTCTTTGGATCTACACGATTCACATGAATAACATCTTTGCATTGAAAACGGCGATTCTCACCAAAAAGCTGTGGACATCCTTGACGCATTTCTCTCATGAACACGCACATATCAAAATATGAACTTGAGTTTAGCTGGCGAGGCAAGGATGCTACCCTGGAGACAAGAGCGTTGGAGTATGGTCGACGATAATATAAGAAACCAAAAGTGTGTATTCTCTGTAGATGGAGAGGCTCGTACTCAAGGTATTCAAAGTCTAGGCCATACATTCTAACATTTGCCTCAGGCATACATTTAATGGCTGACCTTTTATAAATAAATGGATCATTAAGTAAATAATTATTACAATAATAATAACTATGTGAACAATTCTCTGTGGTTAGAATAATGTATTATGGAACCGGCTCTGAATACGTGTGAGACGGAAAAGACACTTTATTATGTTGTCACACTCGGCTTCAAGAGAATCAGCTCCGTTATGAGAACGTAGGAATACGTATATAAACAATGAAGGTATTAAAAATCTCTACAGATAAACATTTAAAAAACTGAACTCGCTTGCAGTACATTTGCAGCAGACATACAATTATTTCATGAATACAAATCTTTCACCTTCCCCTCCATTAGTCCAAAGTTAGTCCAAAGCACAACTAACAACAATGAAATAATGTTACACAACAATAAGAATAGAAATGTGAATGTACTAGCTGCAGATCTTTACCAGCAGCCTTGCTGAAGGGTGTGTGAGATGGTGTGTGAGATGTGTATGCGCAATGTTCTGACGTGCACAGTGCACGTGTGCCTTTGTGCGATCAGTGACGCCATCGTTCCATTATGGATTTTGCCAGTCGTGTTGCAAATACGGTTGTTAGTTTGCCATTTGTAGCCATCCCACCACCCGATTCATAATAGCGGGATTCGTAATGGCCTGCTCGTTCTGTTTTACATGATCAAATATGTAGGCCTGCTTTCTTTAGTCTAAATCTATGCATGAGCTAATGCCACCTACAGTATCATCGTGCATTTTTCTATTCATCTAGCAGAACAATATTTGGCAGTCAGTATTTTTCGAATGACAAAATTGACAATGTAACAATTGAGGGGGTGCATTAGGGGGCACCTATGATAGGAGAGGCTTTTCGCCACCAATTTTTACCAAAGTATTGGTAAAAAAAGAATTACATCACAACAACATTTTAAATGCCCTCATAAAATAAAGTTACCTTCTGAATTTTACTCAGCATTAGGCATGACCCAACATTTTATATAATTGCCCTGGAAGTAATCCAAAAGGGCCCCAAAGAGTACTACAATGGGCCAAAAAAAACCCTTGTTGAAAAGGGTAATTTCCTAGGGTGAATGCATGCAGTGGAAACACTGAGGGGACAGTGCACACAATGGGTTTTCCTGGTCCGTTGTGTTCAACTATGATCGGTTTTTGATAGGTCATCAAGGGTGTAATGTAGCAGTGTCTCAGACATCACAATGGGAATGGTACCGTTTCTATGGACGTGAAAACCGCTTCACTTGAGAAGCAGTGGGAAATGTCAATGAGGAGAGCGGGGGTATTGAAGCCCACATTGCAATTGTGTGGTGCCGTGCCACTGCTGATAATATAATATAGAAATACGATAATAAGGTGACATGAGGAATAGGTATACAGTACTGTATTGTCAGCAGAGGAACAGATATTGATAAAGACATCAATCACAATAAGAGAATATAAACAAATAGACTCGTTTAGAAACTAGAGGACGATCAATAGCATCGGCCGATATTACATCTTAAAGGGTTAACTATTAACACAGAGGAAAGCCAATGACATTTGCTACGATTTTCTCATGTCAATTACACAATGTGAATCAGATTGCAAATTGGATGAAATAAACAATCAAGTGCCTTCGGGCTGCTGTTTAGAATCTAGTCATATGCAAATCATTGCAAGCTCATAGGTGGTCTTTAATCGATTCAAGTGACCCAATTCTTTATTGTGTTGCCAAAGAGGGCTGGAAGGAATGGTTCATGCCCATTGAGATTGGCTGTAGGTTAGCTGCAAGTGCTCTACGGCATCTTGTGCACACTTGGAATGGCCGGAGCAAAAAGGAGCACAGCTATGCATCCACCACAGAGGTGGTGGAGAAAGCCCAAGATGGCGACAATAGCATAAAATGTCATCTTCAGCAATAATACCGCCAAACCTTGTACAAAGTCTACCGTGGAACTACTTTGCCTACAGAGCAGGCGTTAATGGCAAACCCGCTGACATAAAGCCTTTATGCAAAACGTGTTTTCCTGCTTGTTATTGATGTAGAACTAGGGGGATATCATGTAATTTGTCAGCTTGTTTCTGCATCATCATTGTGTAGTGCAATACATTACATGTGCATTCTCTGAATGGCATTTCTTGTTTAAATGAGACTGATATTCATATCCTTGAACATTTCTTGGGAATTTCTCTTGTGGACATAACTGTGAAGATGACTCGGGCATCCCCTCGCTGCATGGGAGATGGAATGTGCCTTATCTCCACATTACTGAGATGCTGAAAATCTTTGCCCTATGCCGTCAGAATTCCACTGCCAGATGCCATGCACTCTCTCTGCACACTTCTACGATCGTTCTATGAGCTGGCAGAAGTCACTTTTAGATGCTAGATGCTACATGTGGAAGGCTGTGTACAAATCTGTTCAGTCTCTGAACAACACAGATAATCTGCAAAAGTGAAACAGAAAGCTGTTCTACAGCTTGTGCCTTTGCCCCTCTTGTGTCACCGACCATTGACCCGTCTGTGCCATCACCTGCCCTAGCTCTCCAATCCTCTGCACAGCTGAGAATCGCTGCGCCTTCTGCAGTAATTTGCCGTAGTTCCTATTTGACAGTTTTCCACATATAATAAGCAAAAGCGAAACTATGCAAACTCATGAAATTCAACATGAGTCTGCCAGAAAATCTTGGGCCATCAATCAGATGGCCCCTGAGCCAGACTGCACCTTTAAAAGACATGACACTCTCTTCTGTGTCTGCTACTTACCAAAAATGGACGATTGGCTTCATAAATTAGGTATGGAAATACACCAGAATAAAAAGGGTATGCATTTATTATGTATTAACATTCAATAACCATTTGCCCACAACCATGTTCGATTCAGACACTTCGAAAGACTTGTTAAATGCTGTCCAGCATCTAGAGAAGTTAGCAACAGTCTCCCAGACGCAGGCGCGCAGGCACAGCAGGTGACATGGGCTTGTTTTGATCAAGTAAAACATGGCGGGAGGCAGTGGCAGTGGCATCGCTTTTCAGCCTTGAGGACTCATTTAGGCCCAATGTCCACATAGAGCCTTTTTCTGAGCATAAGGGTCTTCATTTCCAATGAGGAGAGCATATGTGGCAGTTAGTGGCCGCCTCTACGAAACGTTCTGAGAGCTCAGCCTTATTGCAGCCACTCTGAGTGCTTCAAATTGTTCAGCATCTTCAATCTGGCAACACATGCAGGTGGAGACAATTTTCTCCAATATTGTGAATTTGGACTGCAGTACCCATTTTAACACCTTGTCATTGTTACATATAATATGCCTCTAGCAAATTCCATGCCAAGAGTAGTCAACATCTAAAATACTTAATGAGCACAACGTAAAGAAAAGCCACATAATAAACCTAATGTAGAAAGAACGATTTTCAAATGCAAATGACACTAACCAAATAAAAGTTTAAACGAAAGCCAATCCATGGCCAGTTCATTCCATGTAGAGTCAGTTGGATATTTTATGGCAAATAGAAAACACCCAGGCCCACAGGGTATTCATTTGTAAACAAACCACTTTCAGAGACATCTCTGCAACAGGTGAGCATGGGATTTAGATGTTCTGATTCACAATGAAAAGCTCTCATAACACCTCTATTAAGTAAGCAGAAGTCAAGCCTTTTATCCCTAGAAGATGTTGTGACAGAAGAAGAAACGCCATAGCCACAGCATGAGTAAAATAATCAGTAAAATAATACGTAGGCTGACCTTCTTAGCAAGGTAATGCTACCTGAAACCCATTACGGTAAAATACATCATATTTTTTGGCTTAAGGGGTCTAACTGGCTATAGAAATACACTTCACCCTCAACTTAAAGCTTTAATGCCACTATTGATGGCAGGTGATGTTGGTCATATCCATGCATTTATGCAGCAGTTTTTTTTCGCACGTCCATTTGTCAAAATCCACTTGTTCTAGAATATAAAAAGAATCTCCTGCACGCAGGTATTGGACCAATATCTGATACTAGTCACTAGTGAAGTAACAGCTATAGGTTGAATGATAAACCCCTGTAAAATCCCAGGCGGTTAGTAGAACTGTGTCAAATGATAATTTTCATACAGACAACATGGCGGAAGACGGATGGATTTTTAATCCATCTAAAGAGGTTTTTGTGTCCTTCAAGAGTGCTGACATTAAGTTGATTGAAGATGGTTACTCTGTCTGCAGAACATGCAGAACAAAAACTGATCTTCCCAGGCATCTTCATGACCAACAGCCGTTACTTTACAGCCAATGCAAGTTAAGTTCACTTTTAGCTCAATGCCTGAAAGATATGCGGGTTCTGTATGCATGCGTGTTACGGTGAACTACGAGTGCACTCAGTAAAAGTTGACCATCAACGTCATGGCGTGTACCATACACCAACAACATGCGTGCAACAGAGCTTCTGAACTCGCAAATTCAAGACATCAGTGGCTGTTCAGGGATGTAAAATGCATTGATTAACTTATACCACAGCTTAAGAGAAAACACGTGTTACACGTATGGGAGAGAAGTCAGGCCAGGCGACACAGGCCTTTTCTGCCCCCTATCCCCCCCTGTTTTAGTTACCCAAAAACAACTGTAATATTGGCAGTGTTGTTATTCAGCACATCTTAATAATACTGTGACAATACTGATAACGTGAAACTTTTGGTCACGATAATCGTGATATGAAACTTCTATGCCGTTACATCCCTACTCATAGCGATGCATTCCTACAACAGATGGACAGCAATGTTATATATTCACTAGGCCAATCAAACAGCAGTGCAGGTAGACAGGCAAGCGGGTAGCTAGACAGCCCTGTCAAGGCAGCCCCTGACCTCCGTTCCTCAGTTCACAGGCAACCAATGAATTATGCAGAAACGCCTGGCCTCACGAATATTCATGAGGCATATTACACTTCAAAGCCATCAGAAAATGTATATTTAAAAAAAGAAAAAAATCATAGACACATCAAATAAGGGTTTTTTGGCACCAGACAACACGGCTTGAGAGAAGAATGAATGACTACTGTAAAAATGTAAACTTAAAAATAAACAAAGGAATAGGCAGCCTGGGCTGGTTGATCAGTTATAATGACCACCAAGGTCAGAGTTGGAAGTGATATTGTAATTCTTACATGCGTTGCACAAGAAACCTCAGGGAAGGACGAAAACCTCGTTGTGCGATATCTATAGGTTTTTCATCCATCTCAGTTTTGCTCCCTGACAGGCTTATTAAAGCCAACCGTCACATGTATTGAGTTGACCTCCCTTCACCATCGACAGTAAAGCACACCGTCTGTTCATATGAAAGGTCTGCATGACTAGTTGAGAAATCAGAAAAGGGAGTTGAAGCAAGGGGAGAAGAAACATCATAATGCACAAAGAAAGAGAAAATGTTAAACTGCACCAGTGTATACAGTGAATGTGCAATGTGAAATAGTTTGTCGCCGTTCATGTCCAAATGAATAAATTATGTTGACTTGTTCGTGAATAGCAGAATTCAAATAACATTTGAATCATGCATCTTGATAAACTCCATATGATTCAACAATGTGAACTGAGTATACTGCATGGCCATCTATGCAATTCATGTCTTGGTTTTTGATTAGCAATTCATTCTTTGAAGTTGAGATGACCAGAAAGAGTGGAAGGCTCATAAGTCATAAGGCTACCACTATTTGACCCATAATGACTGCCTCAGATAGGCCTTCCCATTAGGGTGAACATTTGGAAAGGAGCCATCACTTGGCATTGCTATACAATATGTTCTCAATGAGCCTTACCAAAAGGGCATGAGCCTGTGTGGCGTCACGGACAGCAGGCCCTACGTTCAAGTCTCAACAGGGTCTTCCGTCAAACCTGGACTGCATGACACTACCCAGATCTTGTTGAAGAACTCTAGTCTCTAGGTCATCACTGTAAACCAAAGTATGGAACTGCATGATCCAGGGGCTACTTGGATCCAAACTAGTCTGTTTAATTTGTAATAAACTACTGTCACTCATAATCACGCCACTTCTCAGGAGGAATGACAGGAAGCCTTTTGTGGGAATATAGTAATTGTGAGAAAATTATGGAAACAATCAGCTAAATATTGAAAACCCTTGCCAAATATTATAATCCCCTGAGGGAGTTCAGCATTTCTGGCAGGCCTAGGTCTATATTGTAGCATGTGCAACAGTCACACATGGCACACGTCTGCCAAGATGCTTTGGCACCTTCTCAATAACCTCCATCCAGAATCCAGTCTACTGGGTGTATTACACCAAGCTAATTAAAAGATAGAAATGTCGGTCATGTAATCAACACAGCAACAGTAAGTGCGGAGGCAACAGCACACTGATTGTGGTCAAGAACATATTCATTGCCTAGTTTTCTGACATACATATGTATATATATATATATAGCAAAATGTGATGGATATCAAACTGAAGTGCCAAGGCCAATGACCAATATGTCATAGGACATGTGGCAGAGAATGTAAAAGCCTACAATCCATTTGATCACTAACAATTAATGTATGGGGATTGTTGATAGAATGTTCGATTATCTGTTCACATTTTAGTGCATTTCTAAAAGACTTTCACTTCTCATCTTGCACTGTAGGTCAGTACACATTTGGTTATCTGATCAGACAATAAATATCCTAACCCTCAAGTTGGGAGCAAATTAAGGGTTATGATATTCGTTTAAGCAAAAATAACTACAATTTGGACTGTGTCACGATACAAATACATGTATGGAGGACGGATGATAACGGATGATACTGTACTCTGACAGCCGTCAATCAACTCCTATTAGACAAATTGCCAGTCAGCAATTAAGTCAAAGGCCTGCCGCCTCATTCAGGATTTGTATTCTTTTCGAATGTGTCGATTGTAATATAATATAGTCTCTAGTTATTGATTGATTCCAGACCTATGCATGTGATGCAACACTGTGACTGATCAGAGGTATAATCAAACACGAGTATAACAGCGGGGGGACGGGGGTGTTACATACCTTCACAAACGCCAACTTCGTGTTGCGTGATCCCGTCTCCGTTCTCTGGTGGTCGTATCACGCATCTGAGCCCACGATCACAGGTCCCGTGCAGTCCAAACACGCCCCCGCACGACTCGTTGCGTTGCCGGGCGCACACGCGGCAGCACCCGCATATCCCCGCCACCACCGAGCCCTTACACGCGCCGACCGGCAACTCCTCGCACTTTGACTGGTCGCACGGCAGACACAGCAGCGCCCGCGTGACGCTCGAGGCGAAAATAACCCAGCAAACTACAAAAAGAGGCGCAAAGTAGGGCGTCCGAGATGGTGAGACCGACATGAGGGCAGACAATGATGATCAAGAAGAGAGAAAATGGACCTGCTATGATCCAAACTCTGATCGACAAATGCAGTACCATCCAAAAGTAAAAGCACAAAAACAGTTCTCAAACTTTGGCCGAGGACCCCATATGGGTCAAACGGTTGTTCCCGGCGGAGCCCCGCATCTCAACCGGTCTCGAGTGTCCCGGGCGGAGGGCCCGGTGGAGGCGGTAAGGGGCCCTGCTGGTCAGGAAACGTCCGTTTATTATCCGCTGTAAACCGCTCAAGTTTGGTGCGTTATTGCGTCAGCGGAACGCAAAGAGATGCTTTGTAGTTCCAGTAATGGGGGAACTAAGTCGTCGAGCTGCACACAACAGTCAGTGCACTGAAACAGATCTAGTCATGTATCCGAATAGGAGCGCTAGAATCAAATGGTTTAGTAAAAAACAATGTGGAATGATGGATATTTTATAATCCTAGTTTGTGATTCTATGTCCACGTTAGATGCAAGTATGGTCCAGGTGTGACGTTAGAGTTTGATATGTGCCTGTTGTAAAACACCTGCGTGGTGGCAAAAAACAACCGACTTTTACTTTTGTTTTACACTTGCAATATTAGTTATGTTGAAGCAGTCTACCAAGACGACTGACCAGTTCAACGCCTGTGTGACAAAAATGTTAACCACTGGTCCTTTAAGATCATATATGTCCAAATGAATGGCTAGCTAACTGACAGACCACGCGTGTTGTTGTGTTGTTTAATCACAACCGTGCAACAGCAGCAGCAGCAGCAACAACAAAACGACAAAGTTTCAGAAAGAAAAGCTCGTACGAACTCGAGTTTTCCCCCCAACTATGCCACCGCACGGCGGTCCCTCCGGTCCTCCCCGTGAGGTTGGTTTGTATAATTCGCGATGAACGCGACACAACGGAAAAACTTTCCTCCCGGGCGGAACGTTCCTGGCGTCCGCGAGGCTCGAGCCTCCTCTCGACTCACGCGCGGCGGCGGGCCGAATGCCGTCGGTCTGTCTTACAAGTCCACTGATTTGTTCAACGACAAGCAGCAGAAACCTCGCACACATACACACAATTAGCGCATTTACAGACAACACTTGTCGTAATCTGGACGCCTCGTTGAACACCAAACGCGTAACGTTCGCCGAGTCTTGCTTTCAAATCCTCAACGGGTGTCACTTTTTTTGGTTCCTTCGGAGAAACGTTTCCTGTTCGCGGACTTTCCTTCCTGCGTGTTTACCGTAACAGCCCCCAGCGCGCACTGCCCGCTCTCAGCTCCACGACGCACACCGAGCAGGAGCCGTGACCTCATAACGGGACCACGCCCACCACCGAGAAGAGCCCGCGTTCCGATTGGACCGCGGCGGAATGCGGCTGAGGGCGCAGGTGTGGAATGTTGGGAGAGGGAGCGAAAGAGAGCGAGAGACTGACTGACGGCGAGAGAGAGGGATTGAGGGTGAAACAAAAAGAACATGTTTATGGATGATTAAACGCTCGTCTTTATAGCCTGCTTCAGCTCTCAGTTGATCACTAATACATATTCTGCCCTCTCCAATCCCCCCTCTTCTTCTATCTCGATCCCCTGTCCTTTCGTGTGTGTGTGTGTGTGTGTGTGTGTGTGTGTGTGTGTGTACACTCAATTATGATTATTCCACAAAGGTTCTACATAAGGTGTGTGTGTGCGTTCATTCACTGGACCACAACAGTGATTCCCGGAGCTTCCGCAGGGTGACTGGATTTGGGAGGAGGGGATAGAATGAACTTGGGATCAGTCGAGTACGGATAACATGTGTAATGGGGCGAGAGACCACAGGGTGCAGTATCGCCGATGGCTGCACAGGCTTATACGATACAAAGCAAGCAGTGGTTAGCAGGCAATTTTCTTTTTTGATTTATGTAACAGGTCCTGCCACAAAATATACAAAAGTTCAGAGCAAAACTTTGAGTCACCAGTCCGATAAATCAAGCAGAACATAGCTGACTAACCACCATATTCCACGTTGTATTATATGTGGTCCCCAGCAGCTGAAGATGAATGGTATTGTCCTCCGGGGGACCAATCCTCATGTGTCTTCCCCCACTGTGGTTGTTGGATTCAAAGTTTGGTGACTGGCTGTTGGTGTCTGTGGCGTTTTCATCACATTTAATATTGTTCATATGATACACTCTAAATCTCATGTCAAGGTCATCTGAAACATGTTTGTCAGGAAATGTTATGCTGCTTTCTCACTAAATAGCAGCAATTATTTTTATTCTTAAGTTATTTCCATTTTATTTATTTCATTATTATATTGTATAACTACGATTTTGGATCATTTATTTGAAAAAGATCAATTTAAAAGGCAGACTACTAAGACTCACTACTAAGGACAGCCCAGGTGGACCCACATTATCAGTGGCCTCAGCTGCCTGTCCATACTGTAACTACACAAACTAATAAGCAATATTAAACAGCAGCAAAACTCATTCAACAGCAACACATTCAAGCAAAGAATACGGGTAAACAATGTTAATCCAAATCCATATTTAATGGCATGGATAGCTTTTGTTGGCTACATGAACGCCATTATAAAC
>OMOU01084526.1:11526-30747 GCA_900312585.1 Malacocephalus occidentalis
CCGGGGGACCAATCCTCATGTGTCTTCCCCCACTGTGGTTGTTGGATTCAAAGGTTGGTGACTGGCTGTTGGTGTCTGTGGCGTTTTCATCACATTTAATATTGTTCATATGATACACTCTAAATCTCATGTCAAGGTCATCTGAAACATGTTTGTCAGGAAATGTTATGCTGCTTTCTCACTAAATAGCAGCAATTATTTTTATTGTTAAGTTATTTCAATTTTCAAAGATCAATTTAAAAGGCAGACTACTAAGACTCACTACTAAGGACAGCCCAGGTGGACCCACATTATCAGTGGCCTCAGCTGCCTGTCCATACTGTAACTACACAAACTAATAAGCAATATTAAACAGCAGCAAAACTCATTCAACAGCAACACATTCAAGCAAAGAATCCGGGTAAACAATGTTAATCCAAATCCATATTTAATGGCATGGATAGCTTTTGTTGGCTACATGAACGCCATTATAAACTAAAATTACAAACTTACACCATGACTTCATTATCCATGGAGCCTTCCACCTATTTTTGTTTTTCTTGCTTTGTCAACCTTTATGCTTTGGCAATTATAATGCCAAACTTTATTTTAATGCCATGTCTTAGTTTCCATGCAGTATCACATCCAAGTAGTCATTGGAATAATGATAATATGGTCATGAAAGGCCCCCCCAAAGAATCGGCACCATATCGTGGTGGGGGGGTTTGGGTTTGGGTGCCCCTGGGAGCTGTGTTGTCTGGGGCAACAGCCCCTGCTAGGGTCTCCCAAGGCAAAGTGTTGAACCTCAACTTCAGGAGGAGCAATGTGGTTTCCGTCCTGGCCGTGGAACAGTGGACCAGCTCTTTACCCTTGCAGGGTTGTTGGGGGGGGCATGGGAGTTTGCTCATCCAGTCTACATGTGCTTTGTCGACTTGGAGAAGGCTTATGACCGTGTCCCCCGGGGGATCCTGTGGGGGGTACTGCAGGAGTATGGGGTACCGGGGCCGTTGGTGCATGCCATTCGGTCCTTGTGCAAACAAAGTATGGCCTGTGTCCGTATTCTCGGCACCCACGTTGTCAAGGGGTGTGCCCCTTGTCACCAATTCTGTTTGTGATTTTCATGGACAGAATTTCAAGAACCTCAGAATTGCATCCCTGCTCTTTGCAGACAATGTAGTTCTGTTGGCTACATCAGATTGAGACCTCCAGTATGCGCTGGGGCGGTTGGCAGCTGAGTGTGAAGCTGTCAGGATGAGAGTCAGTCAGCACCTCCAAGTCTGAGGCCATGGTTCTCTGCTGGAAAACGGTGGAGTGCTTCATCCTGGTTGGGAGTGAGTTGCTGTCCCAAGCGAAGGAGTTCAAGTGTCTCGGGGTCTTGTTCACGAGTGAGGGAAAAATGGAGCGGGAGATGGACAGACAGATTGGTGCGGCGTCTGCATTAACGTGGGTGCTGTACCAGTCCGTTGTGGTGAAGAAGGAGCAGACCTGGAAGCTCTTGATTTACCGGTCCGTCTACGTTCCAATCCTCACCTATGGTCACAAGCTGTGGGTAGTGACCAAAAGAACGGGATTGTAGATACAAGCGGCCGAAATGAGTTTCCTCCGGAGGGAGGCTGGGCTCAGCCTTCGAGATAAGGTGAGGAGCTCAGACATCCGGAGGGAGCTCAAAGTAGAGCCGCTGCTCCTCGTCGAAAGGAGTCAGCTGCGGTGGTTCAGGCATCTGATCAGGATGCCTCCCAGGCTCCTCCCTGTAGAGGTTTTCCGGGCATGTCCGACTGGGAGGAGACCCCAAGGCAGACCCAGAACCCGCTGGCCTGGGAATGCCTCGGGATCCCCCAGGAGGAGCTAGAGAGTGTTGCTGGGGAGAAGGAAGCCTGGAGAGCTCTGCTTAGCCTGCTGTCACCGCGACCCGGCCCCGGATAAGCAGAAGAAAATGGATGGATGGATGATCATGAAAGGTTCCAATATTGACTCACTTTAATTGTATCTTCCTCCTTCTTGTCATGTTTATACCAACAAAAAACCCACCAGCTAATAAGGAATTAAACTATATTTATTTGTGTGTGTGTGTGTGTGGACAAAACATGAATGCAAAATGAATTAAGCTTCCTGAGAAAATGGGCAGGCACGCAACCGTTACCCAGTTTGAGTGATTCTATTCCAGTGATCATCGTGACTAGTTGCAGAAGCAGGTTAGCCTCTGAATGGAGTTTCACATTGTATATGTACACAGTTCACAGTTCTAATCCTAGAAGACTAAAAATGTACCTATCTACAAAAAATGTAATTATTAATCACAGGCCATTATGTCTCCCTTTTCGGACACAATCATCACACATACACACACACACACACTCATACACACACACCTTATTCAATTCAGCACATACTGTGATGAATAGAATTGTTGAAATTGAAGAGCAGAGACTGATTTCTCACAATCTACAAAACAACACGTGTCTATGCATATGTGTGATAAAGATAGAGACCAGAGGAGACAAGGAGAGGGGAAATTAATAAGGAACATGTGTGTGTGTGCGTGCGTGTATGTGTGTTTAAGAGAGAGAGTCTTATGAAAGAAATAGGGAGAATGAGTGTGTGCTTGCATGTACGCGCTTGTATATGTGTGTGTGTGCACACAATTTAAAGCGGCCCATTAATCATCTAGCCGGGGGGAGAGAAGGGTGAGGGGGATGCTACGCACTGGTAAACGTCTCTCTCTCTCTCTCTCTCTCTCTCTCTCTCTCTCTCTAGCACCCATAAACACGTATCTCACCCTCGGGCAGTGTCAGCATGCTGTTTTAGGTAATTCTATTAAAATGCTGCTATTTATCAGCCTCGCCCTCTCCTCCTCCCCCCCTCTCTATCTCTCTGTCTCACCCCCTCTCACTATGTTTCCTGCTCCTGTTCTGACCTCTCTATATCTCTCTGTCTCACCCCCTCTCACTATGTTTCCTGCTCCTGTTTTGACCTCTCTATATCTTTCACCCTCTTTCTATTCATGTCCCTTTTTCCATTTCTGTCGATGTCTTTGGTTTCTGTCTTTTCGTTTCCCTGCTGATATTGGACTCATAAATAAATATACCCTTTTTGGTGCATTGGTTTAAATAGGATTTCAGTTTGTGACAGGTCTAGCAAATCCTTTGGCCTGCAGGTCTGGAACTCATTCAGAAGGGACTGGCCGCTGATGGGACCATTACCCAGGTTGTTTTTTTAATCTTCTTTTGGCTGTTGTTATTTTTGCTCAATTCTTTGAAAAGAAAAGATACAACTGATTTGAATGGAAGCTCTTTTGTTGTTTTGAGCACAGCGAACAACAGACAGCAGTGTGCTGCTTGTGTGTGGCGTGTCTGTAGACAGAGAGGGTGGGGGGTTGAGTTAGCAGGCCTTAACATCAAAACATCCATGACTCGCATGAAATAAAACACTAATCAATTATTAAAAAAGCACCAGAAGGCTCTCTCTCTCTCCCCCTCTCTGTCTCTCTCTCTGTCTCTCTGTCTCCCCCCCCACCTCTCTCTCTCTTTCCCCGTCTCTCTCCCTCTCTTTTTCTCTCTCTCTCCCTCTCTCCCCCCCTCTCTCTTTCTTTCTCTCTCTGTCTCTCTCTCTTTTTGTAGACTGATAATAATAACCATTATTTTTAGAACAGCCAACCAAGTAATTATCATAGAGAGTTTTCTAAGATGTGTGCGTACAAACTGACTTCACATTAAAGCTGGCATAATCCTCAAGTGCGGATGAATATGGGACAAATGTTTTAGCCAATTGCTAGTTTTGTTTACTGTTATATAGTGCTACTCAGTTATTTTTATGTACATATTTGCTCCAGCTCTGTGGCTGTGTTGAAAGTGGTTGTTATGTATCACTGTCTACTACATAATGTGTTCCTATACAGTCATTTTCACATAGAATGTGTGTTGAATGTGACACACTTGATTTACAGTGTGTAGCAGTTGTGTAAAGTTGCATTAACCTTGCATTTACCTGAACTATAGGCAACACAATCCTCAGCTCACTGAAACAAGCACACACCCATATTAGGTTAGGGATGGAGGGATGTAAAAAAAACTGCAAAACAGAACAAATCTATGTGTTGCCGATTGTTTCACTAGCTTCACACTTATTTTCTTGTGTATCAGCAACAACCGCAGCAGCCGTTTTTCACACTATATCCCTCATGGGGATAGATAGAGATAAGGTTGAACACCAGTTATCCTTTAAGAGATAGATCAGCTTACCAATTGAACTGTAGCAACTAGTCGGCTGGACACTCCTACTAGAGATTTTGAAACGGCTTGAAGTGGCTAATAAGACTCCCACCTGGTGGTATAATAGGAGCCCTTTAAAGCTGCTGTAGGTAAGATTTGAGACTTCTCATGCGAGAGTGGAAAAGAGCAGAGGAGAGCAAGATTTAGAAGCTAAACAGCGCACACCTCTTCCTCCCTCTCTACGTTTCTCTGCCACTGAGACGATAACGCTTTGCGTACAAATGTGATTGACAGGCAATATGGAGGATTCCCCGAACCACTCAAGGAAGAGATGACGTGAGTCAGGAGCATATATCTCCGCACAGACAACTCTCAACAGCACATTTCACTCCCTAATCGCTGACGATTGACGATGCCATTTTTAACAGATTACACAAATGATAGCTCTTTTTTAACTTATATATTTATTATTATAATATATATTATACAACATATAGTACATACAAGTAATTTAAATTCAAAATTGAAAGTGCCCTCAGCCTTGGATAATAACTCTGCCTCACCCTGAACTCATCCCTTCTGTTGTAAGAGCTGCCAGTGGTATGTTTTGCATGTGATGAGCAAAATGAGCATGTTGCTGTTGGGAAAACCAGAGACATGGAACATACTTTTGATTGATTGAGTGAATGGAGAAAGATTAGTTACAGGTTGCATGCACACAAAACTGAAAATCTGTCAAATAGATTTCCATTGCTTCCAATGCAAGTCCCGAAGGGTTAAATTAGCTAACTTCCATCCATCATTTGACAGTTGATTGAATTCAAATGATACCCCATAATGTCACAGTGGCAATGTTTACAGATACACACCTAGCAATGATACCGCTCCTTGAGTAATAATATAATAGTCATGCTTTTGGGTTGAGAGGGCCCAAACCTCATTAAGACCTTATTCAGCCCACTGGTCACTTTACTTTGCCAATAGCACGGAATGTGGTGGTTGTGCGATAGAGACACAGACGAGGAGATATTTCTCCTATTGTCTCTTTATCTCAGGCTCCCTGCCTCTGTCTGCATGGCTGACTCTTCTAGACCTGTTTAGTTTTTTTGGGAGGAATATAATGAATACTGCTTCATGGCTATCAGGGGGAGGAGGTGATTGATTCCTTGGGGAAAGTCCAGTTAGGGCAGCCACATCAGTAATTTGTGTCTTTTCTTCCAAAACTTTCTCTCCCCGACTGTTGTGGACCACTAGAGCGTGTTGGAAAGGACACAGTAATGTAGAGTTTGAAAATGTTGCAATCAACTCAAGTGTATGTATGGTGGAGCCTTCATTATAATGAGTGTATATACTGTAGAGTATGTCCAGTTGTTTTTTGGGGAATGCAGTAAGATATGCAAGACTATAGTTCAGATGAACTTCTAAGCCGCAGTAAGTTGTTTTTTCAACAATGATCACTTCCTTGGCAGCACAGTATCCATGATCTTCTGGGACCAATTAAGTTGGAGGAATGATGGAGCCCCGCCCCTTGATACACAGAGGGGACCACTCCCTTTTCCGCTCTTTCAAGAGAGGCAGGAAGCTCCCACAGTGGTATTGTCTGAAGCTGTTTTTAAACTGGCATCTTCTAAGTAAATCTAAGTGGTAACAAATGGCTACTACATTAGATTCTGGGACTGTAGTGGGTTGCATTGTTGTTTACACAGTGGGCCTACATACCGTATAAGGAACTACAGAACTGCCGTCTGTTTACATAGTCCAATCAAAATACTACAATATAGATGCAATCCAGGAATATAGCTATTGAAACATATATAGCAGAATATAGCTATAGTAAAATCTTTAGAGCTGCTGTATTTATGTGCTGCTCTTCACGTCACAGAAGTCGAGGTAGACGAGCTCAAGGTCAGTTCAACGGATTTGGTTTTCAGTGGGCCATCTTATCCTTGAATTTAGTTATTTGTGATTTAATCTTGTGTCATTTTTAATCTTATTTTTTGTGGGAAATCTCTTCATTCCAGAGTAAGACATTTGTTGACGCATTTACATGATTATGGAAATGTAGTCCCGCATTCCAACCGATTCATGTATCAAATGTATCAAATCCAACATCTTGGCACCTGTTCAACACACTAAGTGGCTGATCTATCTACAGTTGAAGTTGTCAGATGGTGTTATCCACACCAATGACTTACATGAGGGGGAACATTCTTTTATTTGAGGTGGAAAGTGGAAAAAAATCGAACTTCAACTGACTGGATATAACTGATTTCTGCAAGTCTGCTAGTGCATGGAACAGAGCGGCTGTGCATCAGCCTGCCCTTGATACTGGACCATATTCCCCTGTCTGTCAACACTCACCATAATAATCTGCAGCACCATATGGATTATACATTTCCCTTCCCCAACTTCTTAGGAAGTTGACTTCATGTCTACGTTGCTGACCACCTGTCATATTATAATTTAATCATAAAATGTCTTCAGATATTTTTTAAACCGTTCTCTGGATCTGATTTAATTAGGCCTTTGTTGTTTTTTTTGTTGTTTTATCTTTGATTGACATGAATGTAATTTATAAATCGTAATGAATACATACACAGTATTAAACTAAAGTCTGATGTAGACGAGCTCAAATCTGGGTTTCTTTCACTTCCAGAAAGTCCATTTCAGAAAGTCACTGCATATAGAATCCACACAGGAAACCGGATGGTGAATGATGTCATGAGTCTGCTACAACTCGACCAATCGTGTTACTTGGAGGCGGTGATCTGTAAAAGTACCTGATTGGTGAACACAATGAGTAAACTGTAAAAAGCATCTGTAAAGGCCAACCTACACCATGTAGACTGGCCACTGTAGAAAACAAATCCCTGTTAAAGAAGACCCACTTGCTGGGTCTTCTTTGATGTGTCCGTGACAAAGCAGGAAATGAGACGTAACTCCGTCCCTCTGAGTTTTTGACTTCTGGCCCAGGCTCCGTGCAATCTCCCCTCAGAAGTTCTGCTACAACACAGTGGGACTCCTGGCTCTGGGATTATATATCTGGATAACCCTGGTACTTTTTACAAATATTATCAGTTGTTTTAATGGAAGTGCTACACAATATTGGGAAAGCATTCGGTCACATATTTGGTCATAATTCATCATCTAAATCCAGAGTAAACATCTAATTAGCTGCTAGGCTTGTTTGTGGCAATGTTACGTATTTCATTAAATAATCTAACACAAGTGTAAACAACAACGCATGTGCTTGCTTACTAATTAAATAGAGCGAGGGAGAACATGAATAGAAAGTGGATGTCTTATAGTCAGGTCCTTTTGAAAAAAGCTCTCTTCTGCAGAAAAAGGTGTGCATCAGTTGGATACATATTTTAGATGATGTGTATTGCAAATAAAAAAACGAGTTGATCAGATCAAAGACAGAACAAAACAATTTGATTTTACAATACACCATTAAAATAAAGTTGAAGCAAGATATATTATCCACAATACCTCATGTAAAAATACAGCACAACACTGTTTGAGTGAAGAAACATTCTAGACACACACTGGCAACATGCCAAAAGTCTTGGCTATTTTCTGTTATACTTTCAGAACGAGGTAGAGAGCCATCTAAGCCAGCACGTTTAAATTGATATTGCATGGATTTCATGGAAGGCAAAAACCCGACCATCAAAGTAGCAAGGATGCTTTACAGCCACACAGAATAATTGAGGACTGGTTAAGGAAACTTTCTTTATTAAACTCCACCTGACAGCAGTTCAGACGGAAGGTATTTCGTGCTGTCGTTTCAGCATAACTTTTGGGACTGGTCAGGTTGAACATTTTCTATCCACTCCTTCCTAGCGATTAAAAATAATTGCTGCATGGCACGGCACCTTTTCAAATCTACCTTTAAACTCGGGGTGGAAGGTCTGAGGCCATTACAGTGCTCATTACAACCATCGGATTTATGGATTTCTTGACGAAAACACAAAGAAACAGCAAATAGGCCGTCTCCATTTTCCAGGACCTCACTTGAAGTGGGGGGGCTCCAGGCAAGCATGCCCATTTGCAGTTGATCCTGTGACACTGGGTTGCTCTCCGTGGACTTTTTCCACATTTCTTCCAGTTTTCTGCCAACTTGCACAACGACAGACATACAGGCGAGGCTTATGGGAGGTCCTAAATTGTGCTTGGATGTGATTTGCTGTGTTTGACCTTGCCATGGACCCGTCACCCAGCCACCTCATGCAGACACACGGCCACGTGGCTCCAGCCTCCTATGAACCAGGAGAAGCAGATATTGATGATGGATGGCACCCCATTCATATTTCTACACCCAATCCAACATTCCAACAATAGGGAATAAAATCAGGATGGATGGCTAGCCCACTGTGAATTAACCTTTTAAATACATGCAGTTTAGCTTTTCTGTTTCTTACTACAAGCACACACACGCACACACGCACGCACACACAGGCACACACACATACACACACACTTTCATATATATATATATATATATATATATATATATATACAATGTACTATTTCAGTCTAGGACAAATGAGAAGAAGTATATTCTACATATCTGCATGTGTGTTGCGTGTGTAGAGTCACTTCAAAAACGATATTCTTAGATGAATAGATAGTACAGGGCCGATTCAACATAATGAAGTGTTAGTCGTCAGTAAGTATAGGTAATAGTAGGAGAATCAGTAAATACTGATGGTTACAATCTGGTTACATTTCCTGCTTTGTTGTCCACAAACAAACTGCTGCAGAAGGGTCGACCAGTTTCGACAGAATGTGTGATTTGTCGTTTCTACTTCCGTCCTGGTATGATTGTAATTGAAATGAATCCTCTTGGAGAGGATAACAGGTATCATCTGATAAGGGGAGGGGGTGTTGGTGATAGTATGAGTGAGGGGAGAAAACTGCAATATTAAAAAGGTAATCTAAGTTTTCCATATCCTGGCGTCTGCAATGTTAGTGGCGGACATAGCCTCATGTACACGCACACACACACACACACACACACATACACATCCTCGCCTACTTGTCATAGCTCATCAGTGCCTAAATTGGCAGTAAATGTTTGTGTGTGTGTGTGTGCACATGCATGTGGGTGTATGTGTGTGGATGGTTGTGTGTATGTGTCACTGTGGCTTTTGTATTTACCTTCAGACGTTTGCGTGTGAGTGTGTGTGTGTGTCTGAGTGTTCGTGTGTGTGAGCGTTACAAGCAGGAAAAACCAATTTCACACCTCAGGGCTCTTGAAGCCAAAACACAAAATGGCTGCCGCTCATGAACCATCAAAGATGACTGAGACTAAAAGATTACTATAACACACACACACACACGCACTCTCACACACACACACACGCACGTATACACACTGAACATGGAGAGTTACTGAGACGGACAGACATTCATACCACAAATGATGACTAAGAAATGGTCTCTCTACCTTTCTCTAACCTACACACACACACACACACACTTCCGCATATGCACACATACAAACAAATACATTGCTTGGATATGGAACAATGATTCTTATTTCAAACAGAAATAAAAGTTGAATAGGATTTCTTAACTTTTTAATGGAAACAGTGGCAAATAACTGCAATGCACAAGAGAGTGAAAGAGAAAGAGAGAGAGAGAGAGAGAGAGAGAGCACAAGAGAGAGAGAAAGAGAGAGAGAGAGAGAGAGATATTGAAAGAGATAGAACCTTTGACTCATTGGACATACCATGATGTCATTATGTCAATCCCTTCTGTGGTCATGGCAACATTCTCATCTCAACACCTCGAGGTGGTGCTATTCCTGTTACACTGTGATTGGACGACACGCCCCATTAACCACAAGAAGCTGATGGTCGGTATCAGAACACACACACACACACACACGGTACATATGAAGCCACGCAGGAGATATTACGCCAAAAATGTTTAAATTGGCCCATGCACAAAAAACGACAGTCATGTGATCATGTGGTCTACAATGTTATGTGCGCCATACATTGTGTTACCATGATGGAAGTATCGGCTAAATGTAGAAACATTTGCTCTGTCTCCATTTTCAGAAAAGGCTTTTAAAAGTCACTGATCATTTGTTACATTCATGTTATTTTAGTGAACTACAAGCACATATACATGTAACTGATGGTAATTACTCTACAACGGTGTAAAATATTCAACATGTCCATCTTTTTGATACAGCTGTATTTCTATATGATATTCGTCTGTCTTGGAAGGATAACAAAGAATGAGAGAGTTGTCTTGGCTAGAAACCTTACATGCAGTATATCCGTGTCTTAGCGTTAAACCTGCAGTAATGTTCTCTGCATTGTCCCTGACAAATGAAGGTCAAATAAGTCATGCGGTATATGCATGCCAAACAGTTGATTGGCAGAACCCATTGACGCTGGCTGAGGGCACCCAACACACTTGGCAAGTGCGGTGGCACTGGATGCACATTTTATTAGTCCTGTTTTGTTGAGCGTGGCCCTCGAGGAAACACCGGAGAACAACAGCAGGGAGACAAAGAGACTTTCCAGCCTCCTTGAGGTACTTCCCGCCGCCGCTGCTGTGTGCAGCACCTGTGTTTTTGTTTGCTTGTGGAATGCTTCACAAGCGAGCATCGTGTGCCAAAAATGTGGAAGGGTAGATCGCTGTAGCAAATATTCCCGGGAGAGATGTTCAAAATGGAATGCCACTGCTGGGGGGAAAAAAGCCCACATTAAAAGATGCAAGTTTCTGCTCCTTTTTTGGCACACAGAGCTGTGATTCCCATCTCTGTCGTTCCTTGCCTCTCTTGCTGCAAAACCTTCCTTTGATTGTCTCAGGGTTCGTTTATATTTCTGTGCGGCATGCAAAACAAAGAGATCCCTCTCAACCAATAGAGTCATAAACTCAAAAACCTGACAACCTCAACAGGTATAATTTCTTCCCTAAAATATTATTGTGAATTGAAACTGGAAGCCATTTGAAATAGAAGAGAGATCAAAACAAATATGTACTACTAAGTAGATATTGTAGATCTGTATCAATAGTTCACTACATACTCACATGTGCATGTGTGTGTGTGTGTGCCCTGGTGCATGCAGATGTGTGTGTTGTGTGTGCACTCTTAAGTGTATTCTTAAGAGTGCTTTCACATTTATGTGGATACGTGTCATTTAGACAGAACACAGCAAAGCACTCAGGGATCTCCATCTGCCACCGCGCATCACCCCTCACAATGCCGAGGTTACGCCTGACTGATGCCTGGGCTCTCTGCACCAGGGTGTGGGTGTGAGTGCATCCGATTGCCAGTGGGCGCTCCCAAGCAAGCACCCAACTATCATCCTACAAAGTTCACCGATTTCAGCAGCAATCTGGGTCACATAATGACAAAGTGAACAGAATACGTCATCAAGCAGGTAACTGCTGTTGCAGTGTGTGTACAGCAATACTCAAATATGTTTCCTCAAAAGGACTTGATTATTTCAGGAAAGGTTTTGAGGTTTTTTACGCTTGACACTGTTTTTGCTTTTTGAGAGGTATGATAAATGATTATTGGTATTATTGTGTATTACTTTGGATGACTTACGGGAAACTGGAAAGGTTTAAGGAGTGACAATAGGATGACATCTAGATAGATGTACATGAAGGGAGAATGATCTCAACGAAGCGATGAGTCAACACTGCAGCCAGTTACTCAAACGGAGATGAAATACAGCAATGAGGGAATACAGTGTGTGTGTGTGAGAAACACCTCATTAGCAGCAGAGATGAGACAAACAAACTCATGCCCTCTTATGGGTTGTGTTATTCCTCGAGACATATTTCATGAGCACATGAACAATATTAATACTGGGATATATTTGTACATCTTAGATTTGCAAGAACCTGTATAAGATACTAACTCATTTAGATTGAATATTTCCACTAGCTATAGTCAATATCCAGGGAGAAGTCAAGCTGAATAATAATGCACGAGCTCAAAGCTTCCATATACCTTGTTTCTGAAGGCCAGTGAATGAATAAATGTGGACGAGAACAAATGGAGACTGCATTTGATAGTAGCAACAGCATGGATAATAAAAGGTCTCCATGCTGGGTGATATGTTTTATACATTATTATATATCACCCATCGTAATAATGTTTGGAGGATAGAAAAAGTACATAGTAATGTACTGAAAAGGGATCAAATAGGACAGCAATTCTCACAACGGAAATGACGCGCTGGAGCATGTTAAAATCAGAACCGTCTTCAACATTCAATATAATCAAACCCTTAACATGAAACTTCATACTAAACCACAGACTGACAGCTGTGAATCATAGTCAACAATGTCACGTTACTGTGGACATTTTAGTTTTAGTCTAGTTTTAATCTGATCATTCCAAATCATATATTTCCAAATCATGTAAAACATGTCAAGCTTTTTGTTTCGTCCCAATATTTAGCTCTGAACTGCATTGATATTTTGCAGAAATAAAATTTCCTAAATTGATTCCAGAGAGAATATTGAACTAAAATGAAAGCCTATTTCTAAACCCCTTGAATAGCTTATGGTGGGCTCCCACATGGGTGTTATTTGTATTCTCTCAGTCCTGCTGGCTCCCTGTCTGTATGTCTCTGCTTCCCGTGCAGACAACCCTGCTATCTGTTCACAGTATTCGTTTGCTGGTGTGTCACTATCTAGAGCATTTGAGTAAATCAATATCACTGCATCAATCCCAATCCCTTTGTATGTGTATGTGTGTGTGTCTCTCTCTCTCTCACTCGGACACATACACACACACCCATGCGTACACACTCACACACACACGCGCAGACACTTTAATCGCTATGAAGACACTAAAAATCATATTGTGGGCTTCCCTTGACTAAGTCTGAGGACTCCTAGGCTGTAACTCCGCTATAACAAGTGGCCATAATACATTAACATGCGTCCCATTTTCCTAATATTGGGCTCTAGCATGAGATGAATTCCCATCAAGACAGTAGGTCTGTAAGTATAATTCAACAAATTGCATTTATATTTGGCTTGGAGGTAGAGTTGCCTTCGAGGTAGAATAAATTAGAATGTCTTAAAGTAGTGATAAAGGAAAGGAAAAACACTTAAAATGGGCTTAATCAACAAAAGCCCAGCGTCAAAAAATATGTGAAAGACACGCAGTGAGAATCCCCCCCAGCTTTCAAACTTTGAATCCACTTATTGAAATAAATGTACGCAAGAATTATTATTATCCATTTAGTATTGATTATGTTGTTTTACTTTTTTAAGATCCTTGATAAAAGAAGATCCAAGATAAAACAACTTCTTTAATTCCAGATGAGACAGTGCAGCAGGTTCCATGGCTTGTATCTTGACCCCACTGTAGAGAGCACCATAGGAGGCGTGCTACGCTAATGAGCACTCTTTGTGTACAACACCAGATGTAATAGCAAGATAATTGTATCACCCACAGGAAATGAAGATGCAAATCGAGTTCCACTTGCCTTTCGTCATGAATTTAAAGGTACTGTATATGTGTAGCAGGGAACCCTGCCACCTAGGTGGTTTCTCTGGGTTCCTAGGGACCCCGGTAGATGTTGAAAACTGGTTTATTAGGGTTGGTAAGAGGTTGCAGCCGGAGCAGGTGTTACATGCTCTCTCCCTGAGTGTGTCTGGTGATGGCTGGTTACACTGTGTGCATTCATTGCTCTCATTCCCCAACGGTGTGCAACCTCACCCAGCCCGAGTCCCCATCAGTCTGACTTGGGCCAGGTGAGGCTGCATAAACCACCCAACACCCACACACACACTCCACATACCCAATGCCAAATGAAGGCTGGGGAGAGTCTCCAGCCGATGCCTACTCTCGCCAGCCATCAACCACACACCACCACCCCCACAATATGGCATATATTTACATATTCTTGAGTACTCACATTGTCATGACTCGCAGTTTCACTGTGTAGCTCATTATACTGCTGTTTCTCCTGTGTTTGGTTGTATGCTATATTAGCCATTTTGGTTGACATGTTGGTGTGTTATGTAAGCTAATACTCAATAATCACCATATCCTTGATTGTTTCAAGCCCAGTTCTTATGTAATTCTTCACTTTTGTCCAATCCACCCCCAAAAATAATCTGAACCAAATTCAAACAGAACCTTCGATGTTTTACAAAAGTATCTCAAGTATTCTTCATAAGTTTCCAAAGAACAATGACCTTACTCCAAATATATATATATATATATATATACATCTTTTAGTTTTTTTTGAGACTGCTTAAAATAGGAATAAAATAACTTTTGATTAAATAAATGGTAACACAGGCATATATCTGGCAACCCCTACCTGTAGTCCCGGAAGGAATGAATTATTCTTACACCCAGGACCTTTAAAACGTTGCAATTGACATTATCAATTCATACCTGAGTGACAAGTAATCCAATCCATTGAATATTTTTTTTCTATAAGATAGGATCAAATAAGGACACTACAAACATTCTCAAGATAGCTTTGGTGAATAGCAGTTTCTCCTAACTTTTTTCCAATCCATGTCCAAATTTAAGAAAGACAATCGCCATGCAGTTGAATGAATCTGCCCATTGTCATGCATTGTGGAGTGGTGGGCCGCAGTTGGGGGAGAAGGAGCTACGGCTGTTTGAAGTATTCTGCATGTTAGCTGCTGTGGACAGTGGTGGGCGAGTCACTGAGATCACAGTTCATATTGCTGCAGCCTGTCGGTAGTCTTTTTAACCCAGTGATCCTTCTTCTAACCCCAGTGAATTGACAGACAGGGAACCAGGGAAAGAACATTCTGTGCTGTTTGCACATTAGAAATATGGATGGAGTGGTGTTGTCCCACAACCCTCTGGATGAGGGGGGGGGGGGTGCAGAGACAACCCCCTCAGGCCACTATGGAATGTCTTGAGGCCGCATGATCTGGATGGCCATGGGAGACTGCCGACTTGCAAGCCATAGATATTTGATGGCGCACAAGATATCCCTGCATCCCTGAAGGTACATGCAGATATCAGCCTAATGATGTGTACCAACAGCTACTGATGATGTGATACTGATAGTGTTAAAACAATGTGTCTGGGGAAGCAGATGCAAGTTGGTGTTCCATTCATTTCCTGACGTGGTCAGGAAGGTCAGGTTGGAAGAGACTGCTCTCTCGGGACATGACTGATGTTTACAAGCTGTTGTGTGTGACACTCACCCGTTTCCTACGAGACAACGTACTTTCACTCAGATGCAAGCGGTGCAATCAGCGTTCATGTTGTTACAGAGTTCCAGGGTTGAATTTCAGCACGTTTTAAATGTTTTATGTAGAGTATATGGATGAAAATGTGAACAGTGGTTGGCAGCCTGCGTATCCCATATTGGGTTTGTTTTAGGCTATATTGTTTAGGCTGTCATTTGTGTATAAATCAACCAAATACATTGCCAAGACAAATCAAACAGTGACTCTTTGACAAAATGTGGGTCACCCAGACAGTCAACTCTAGCAATGAGGACTCAGCCTCAAGATTTTGTGTTTTGACTCCAATCTATGCCAGCTTGTCATCAGAAAGCTTTGGAATTGAAACTGCCAAATTCCAACTTGTGCTTTGTCAATTCTTGTTGCGGTCTGCGGTTATTATATACTTAATGTCAGTCAAACATGAGCTCCTTAAGTAAGATTTAAGAGGTATTATTTGAGTGTCATTTATATAGCCATCTGGCCACGGATAATGAGTGAAATGCACTTTGAGAAAATGTGTTGTGTTGATTACGCTTGCCTCTGTATGAGCCAATTTATATTTAGTCTGCGCCCAGCTATTTACTGACCAATCAGGCCATCTTTTCCCTGATTGGTTCAGAAAATCCATCTTGAGTGTCACAAGTGTGAGATGTAACATTGTTCAATGGCTTAGAAATAGGAGGGAGGAGACGTTTATGGTGTTCACACATATTTCTCTCATCTTCCCCTTCCTCTTCTCTCCTTCTTGCTCTTTACAACTCTTGAAGCTAACCTACAGTAGCTTCACATTATTTCTGCTGCATCGCAGCCAGTTGTACTACCTCATGCCTGTATTATCCATAACCCTGTATTTCAATGTTCATCTGGACAATCAGAGAGTGAGCTGACAAAGCTGATGGTTAAAGTAGTAGACTTGTGAATGAGGTGGTTGCTAGATCTTTTTACTACTAGAGGCTGTCTTGCACTCAAAAGAGCCAACCTGTCCCACAGTCCAGAACACAGTTCCTGAGCTCAGCTCTAGAACCAGAACTATTTTACTCTTCACAGTAGGACTGTGTTTTCAGCACTCACAACCCATGTGATTGGAAGCACCATTGATTTCTCAGTACACCGTACACCTCTGCAGCACCAGGCATGTGAAACACAAAGCACTGGCACATGTTCACAACACAAAGACACATGTTCAGGGTCTTTGACACTCCGATATGCACAGATAATTACATGTGGACAATGACACGTGTTGTATCCATAGTCACATGGAATATATGATAGGGGTGTGTGTGTGTGTGTGTGTGTGAGGGTGTGTCTCAAATAGTGCATCAACTCTTTCTTTTTCATGGATTGAAAGCAGTGTTTTATTCATAACAATGAACCAATACAAATGTGATAGCAGTGAATATTGTGACAGCATATTTTGTTCTCAATTGCAATTACAAGTGCGTATTCATCCTCTTCACAAGGAGAATAGAATAGAATAAATCTGCACTGCATGTACATTTTCCCATTCGCAATCTCTAGTGGCTTGAGTTGTAGCTCCAGGTGAGGCTGTATACGACAGTATCGTGTCTGATGGATGATTGACTTGTGAATGGGTGGGTTTTATTCTTGGGAAACTGCAGTATGGAGTAAATAGATGTCAGACAGTAGTTACACAGTACAGCTTTGTATGTAGTGTGATATTCTGTTCCAATTCCAATTCTCTTTTCATCGACCACATTATCATATTAACGACAATAATCACAATAATATCTGTATTTATATTGTAGAAATAGGGTCTTATTCTGCTCAGCGGGGATCCCAGGTGTGCTCTTCCATCCTAGAGCAGGAGGCGAGGATGTGCAACAGGAAACTCACTAATCCACCTGAGGAGGAGGAGGAGGAGGAATGAGGAGGAAGAAAACAGAGCAACACGATCCAGTGCATAATGTTACGCATTTGTGTGGCGCATTTCATAAACAACATGGCTCATGGTCAAGTTCTCCTCTCAAACGGACTTTGGAGAAGAGATCTTATTGAATTTGGGAAACTCCTGTGTCTTGAGTAAGCGTGTTCATCATTGTAAATATCAATAAGATCAGGTGTCCCTACTGCACCACTGACTTGTTATGTTGAATCACGCAGACTAACCAGAGCCGTCGTCAGAGCCATATAGACCATTTAGTCAACAATTCACCAAGCTGAAACCAGGGACGTGAGCAGGACGACACACCTAAAGCACTGCACTGCACTGTCCCTCCCGCCAGACGCAACACTACTGCTTTGGCCCTTAATCGCCCTTCCCCAATCAGATTGGAGGACTTTGATTGGCAACGTTTTTGTTGAACAGAATCGCCAATTTGAGCTAATATTATATTTATTATATACACCACGTTATTGTGCATTTTAAAACACACACACTTGAAGTAAGTAACTGACTGTTTCATGATAGAGTTTATTTATGAAGAAAGTCTTCATAGTGCACACATCAAACAAACACACACACGACGGTATGCATACTTGGTACTATGCCACCAAGTGACAGAGAACTAAATAAAGATGCAAGGTTTCACAAGCCCTTCCTTCTGCCTCGACAGTTTACAGAAAGGTGTGTGCGTGCGTGTGTGCGTGCGTGCCTGCGTGCATGTGTGTGTGCGTGCGTGTCCTCAGAAGGTTAATTGATTGTTACACACAGAGGCATGGTCAGACATTAAGAACGTTAGTGGCATTTCCAAAATCGAAACCCTCTCTCCCTCTGTACATGCATATATATGTATATAAAGCATGTTATTTTTGGTCATTTTTTCCCTCGCTCTCCATCTAACGTTCCATGAAGTTGTAGCATCGTCCACCGCCCAGCGTCCATTGCTATCCTTGGAGAGTCTGCGCTTGTGTGTCTGAAGGCATTGCTTTTGGGATTTCAGGAAACCAACCTTTAGAAATCTAAATGTCGGCTAAAAAAAAAGCAATTTCCCCAAATCCTTTCACATGTTGAGCATCTTTTTCTTTTGAACTAAAGCCAGATTGGGCCAGAAATCTTTCCCTCATGGTGAGGAGGAACTCTGCGAGTACACTGGTACCACGAGAACCAGTACAAACGCTGTGCTCCCGGACGTCCGTCGCTAAATAAGAGAGCTGGTAATACAAAGTGGTGTTGAAATAAGGGAAGCGGGTCAGCGACCCGTTCAAAGACAGGAGATTGCTACGTCAAAGTCATCCATGAGACTGTTTCTACCACCAACAGAGATGAGTGACAGGGGAATGCTGTGACTCTCTGCAGATATTAGCGCTACCAGCGGACCTTCAACATAGCCGCCATCAATGAACCACAAACAAGATAACCGGAGTAGAATTGTGTGTATGTGTACGTCACCGTTAGCAACGGAGGTGTGTTCTGTTGATCCACATACACACACATGCATAAACCCGAGCCAAACCTGTCATCCATTTTCCTGCCACTTCAGTGAGTGCTTGATACAGCAACTTGATGATAAGGCACTCAAACCAATTAAAATGAAAATCTAAATTAAACTACCCCTCCAAGCCATTTATTTTCACACACACACACACACACACACACACAAATGGAAAATCAATAAAACTGAACAAAATTACATCTGAAATCAAATAGAAGTGATATGAGCTCCCAGTCAAAATAATCACTACCCATGAAAGAACAGCATGCACGCACACACGCACACACGCACACACGCACACACGCACACACACACGCACACACGCACTGATTTATTTCAAATGGTTCCTTCTTACAATGTCACCCTTATTGTTATGTGATTAACTTTCAATTGTATATGCAAAAACATAATGAATTGGATTTCAT
>OMOU01084531.1:0-14760 GCA_900312585.1 Malacocephalus occidentalis
TTTTTCATATTGACTTCAACATCCAGATTGTCAATTGTTATTGACAATCTGCATAACAACAACACATCTAATTCAACATGTATTACTCACGACTCCAGCATCTTACCAATGATCTCAGGTTTGTGGTTGGTCATCATCTGGTAGAAGATGTGGTAGCCTCTCTCATCGGGAAGCTGGAATGTCACTCGGGACTTCTCCAGCAGATCTGTAAGACACATTTATAGATCAAAACCTATTGCACCCATAATGAGAGTTTATCCATTCACATTGAAAACTGGATACTTACAAGTCTCAATGTCAGCACTAGACAGTTTACCAGTGGCACCAAAATGGATTCGGATGAATTTACCCTGTTTAGGAAGTTTTTGTCGAAGGAAAAGTTATGTTAGTAACTTGTTATTAACAATGACATTGCCAACGTTTGACATACTAAGCCTATACTTACGAAACGAGAGGAGTTGTCATTTCTCACAGTCTTGGCATTACCGTAGGCCTCCAGCAGTGGATTGGCTGCAATGATCTGGTCTTCCAGTGACCCCTATGATGAAAGAGACAGTATTTATCCTCAGTTATCACTACATTTATTGTTTCTTTGATGTTTTGATGTTTTTGAAAGCATACCTGAATCTTTCCAGGCATTGCATCCTTCTTCTTGTCACCCCCCACTGAGATGGTAGCAAAGTACTGGATGACACGCTTGGTGTTCACAGTCTTTCCAGCACCGGATTCTCCACTGGTTATGAAAAGAGGATAATTAAGGATCATCTTTTTTTTGCTCACATTTTAGTGATTTTTGTTGATGTTTGTCATTCAACTAAACATCAACAACAGATATAAACTCACGTGATCAGGACAGATTGATTCTCTCTATCTGCAAAAAAGTATTACATTCAATTAAACATGAACCAAACATGTTTGATTTGACATGTATTTATCCCAGATTTGCTTATACATACCAGTGAGCATGTTCTGGAAGGCATTGTCAGAGACAGAGAAGATGTGGGGTGGAGCCTCCATACGCTTCTTGCCTCTGTATGCATTGACAACCTCCTGATCGTACACTGGGAGCCACTTGTAGGGGTTTACAGTGGCACAGAACAGCCCAGAGTAGGTCTGAAGGAGATCAGAGCGAGGTAATCATTAATATGATCTGTGAGATTGTGATGTCATATTTTTCAGCATTTAGTAGCTGAAATATCTTACGTAGATCATCCATGCTGCATAACGCTCTTTGAGGTTATACAATACAGATGCTTCATTGAGATGGGTCATCATGGCCATGTCCTCAATTTTGTCGTATTTGGGAGGATTCATGGGTGTGACATCATCCTCCTTAACTGTCCTCTCCTACGAAAGGCAAAATGTTTTTTTTAGAACTTTGAAACATGTGCCAAACTTTTTCAATGGCAATAAATGAAATGCAGCATACCTCCTCTGAACCCAACACTTTCACAGTGACTTTGCCACCGTCCTTCTTCATGATGGTACACTTGACGTACAGCTCCTTAGCATCAGCCACATATGCAGCACTCTTGGCATCGAATGGCTTGTTCTGGGCCTCAATCCTCTCCTTCTCTGGCTTACGTAGGTAAATGGCAGCCTTGCCGTAAACGGCCATCTCTGCGTCCGTACTCATGGCGGCACCTTACTGTCAGCTGCCAAGATGGGAAAATATTTTATGTCATATTTACCGTTATCCTAAAATTGTTCTCACAGTACGATCTGGATGAAATAACTCTTACCTTCTACACCCAAATGAGAAATCTGCAAGCTTCAGCCCTAATGTTCAAAAACATGATGTTTTAAACTGTTAAATCGATATTTTTGAATTGATAGTGTATGTTGAGACATAAACAAATAACTTACAATCCCAATTCATGACATTAGAATGTTGTCCCACCTTCATGATGAGGAACGGTGTATTTAATTGTTAATTAATTTACATTACAATAACACTGGAATTAATTTCATGAAAGTCATTCAATTGATTATTTTTGTTCTAATAATTTCTAAATTACACAACAATATCAAGTGAAAGTCAAACTAAGCGTCAGTGTTGACGGAGAGCTGTAGCAACACTCTGACTTACCACCAGTTGTAACTTTCTCGTCTCCCCTGCAAGCTTTTCATGTCTCTTAGGGACCTCTTATATACTTGCTGCAGGGGAAGCACGCACTCAATATGGGCATGAGTGTGTCCTTCCCCTGTCCCCATATAGATATGTTTACAATATCTGTACTGTAAAAACTATGTTGAAAATGATTTACATGCAAATGTATAAAATGCTATATGTTAACATAGAATATGCAATAGGCATATGTAATATGATTAGTACTAACCCTAATGTATTGCATATTCTCTTGTATATCTTAAAATTCAGCATACCGCTTTAATGTCTACGGATTATTTACTGTTCTGTTCTATTTCCTGGGATACAGCAAATCCAGATTATTCAGATTATTCCAGATTAAATACAGATTATTACTGCAAATTCATAATGTCAAAGAAAGTAAAAGTCCAATTCTATGAATAACACAAATACACAGGTTTAGGACCGTAACTTTTATGGAATGTTCAGTGCTTAGAACACTACATTCTTAATGGTTCAATGGGGAAACCAGATCTCTTTCTATGCGTGTACAGTTGCATGTATTTATAGAAGTGTTAACACACATTACTATGTGTTAGCATAATTGTCACTGCTATTTTACTGATTTTACTGTCCATGTTACATATACCATAAATATAATCATAAAAATGTATCGTATATACTTTTAAACTCTCCTTTTTTTAGGTAGAGAGTTTAGATCTTGAGCTTTGGATGACAGAGAGCACTGGGGAAATTGATCTCAGTTGCTCAGCATTTTCTTTGACTGATGAACTGTTGAGTGCAACCACTTAAAAATACCAACCGTCGAACAGAAACTCATCCCAACATATTATCAGCATCAACTGAACTTCTTACCCTGGGATTGACCTGCATACATTGCAGTTTAAATCACACACTAATTAATTACATTTCTCTTGAAAATAAGATATATTGTAAGTTGATTTTGGATTTTACAGAGAATCACAATCAAAGATCACACCCACATTGTGGGTAACATTGGAGGACAGGATCCCCAGATTATTAAATCACCAGTCAGGTGAGTGGGATTGAATAAAATAACCTCAGATGTACAGTATTTACTGCTGCTCGCTATTTACTGATATGCTGATCTGCTGCCTCTGACATATAACGACCTTGTCTCTGACCATTGTATTAACACTGATGACTTAAACAATAAAGATGAGACGCTTGGGTTCTCAATACTACTCAAGTTAAAGTTTTCCCTTTACCTGTAACATTTGGTGTAATAAATCCCTATACTTCTAAATAACTCCCACCACACACTGTTTGTACAGTACAGTAAACTGCTATAGATATAGATCTTGTTATACTAATAATCCTTGTAATCCCTAATTATTTGAATTCTCAATTACCAAATTATATGTGCTTTTACTATTATGTAGAATATAGCCCTACTCTACACTATTATAAATCAATTACCTAATTTGTATGAGTTCTAGTTTACAACTTTCATTTACACTGTTTCTACATTACATGACATTACCACCCATATAACCTATCTGACTTTACCAACTCTGTTATCACATCAATACAAAATAAACAAAGACCATTAAACGTATTTTAAACATTAAAAACCATGTTCAGCATGTCAGAGTTCCCAGGGACTTTCTCACCACTGAATGCAACTGTTTCACTGACCCAACAACTGCTGACCAGGAGACCCACCCCTATTATCAGCCAGTCTGTCATTCCTGGGCTAATGCTCTTTGCTCATACATCACAATGAATAAAATACATTACACCCACAATAATGTATTTTTGGTTTCATTTTGGTTTTGTATAATAGTACTGTTTTTTTCTGTATGTCAACATACAATATATTGCAGTTGGTCTTTGTGAGATTGGCCTCTCCCTCGACCCGACCCTGGGAGTGGGAGTCAGTGCTTCATGTGTGGCAGCAAATGAAATGAAAGGTAATAAATATATGAGTTATTAAGAATTTGTAACCATATAAAGTATATAAGGTGTCCATAATTTATTATCCAGATTTTATTTTATTTTTAGCCCATAAAATGTGCAGAACTTATTTATTTTGTCTCTTGCACATCCAGCACAAAAACATTACAAGTGCATGCAATTGAGTTTCAGTGGGGTGTAATATGCTCTGCGGCGATTCTAATTCTATTAATGTGCCTTCAATTGTATGAGCTGGAGTGTAATTTCAAACAGACCTATGACCACTGCCCATCGTGAATGTTTTTTAACAAGATCAATGTCCCATTTTATTTAACTATAAAGTAGAAAAACAGCTTCCAGATGCAGCAGATAGTATTTTTCCTGGCTGAGTGCTTTGAGGACTTTGGCTCCTCTAGTGGTTGTTGTGTAACAGTGCAAATGTTATGAGCAAAAACCTAGATATATTATAAAACCTGAGATAAATTATTATTCCTGAATCTAGTTACATTTAGAATACCTTTTTCTTCCATTGTTTGAAAACATTGTCACTAAATATAGTTGAAAGTGATGGGCTCTTCCAGATAGGAGAGGCTTGTTCCATTTGAAAAATCTATAGGCCACAGGCCAATATTCTCACAGATAGAAGTAGAATTGTATTTCTTTTTTTAATTTAGTGCCATCGTTAAGCAACATTTTAATACAGCATTGTTTTCTATTCTAACCCACACCCTGTGTGTGGGTTAGAACGAGCAGGATCTTTAAATTCTCCATCCATCCATCCATCCATTAGCTTCCGCTTATCCGGGGCCAGGTCACGGTGGCAGCAGGATAAGCAGGGCTCTCCAGGCATGAAAAAACATCCCACCATGTTTCCGCCCACTGCACCAGCATAGAAAGTCTGAAGGATTTTCTGGGCGACTCGGAACTTCCTCAGCTGCCTGAGATGGTAGAGGTGCTGCTACGCCTTCCTCATCCGGAGTGTCAATGTGTGTAGTCCAAGTCATATCCTCTGTGATGTGGACTCCCAGGTACCTGAAACTGTTCACCCTCTCCAAAGCAGTCCCATTACTCCTCATTGTTGTGTCCTCCTAAGGTCCACAATCAGCTCCTTAGTTTTGGAGACATTCAGTATGAGGCTGTTGCCTTGGCACCAGAGTGACAGGTTAGCAACTAACCCCTAGGTAGGCCTTACCGGAGATCTGACCCACCACCACTGTGTCATCCGCAAACTTGATGCTGTGGAGCTGGACCTGGCGGATCCTGTAGGATCCTGTAGGAAGTCCAGGATCCAGGCCCACAGGGGGGGTGTTCAGACCCGGCTCAATCAGCTCGCCAGCCAGTCTGCTGGGAACGATGGTGTTGAAAGCAGAGCAAAAGTCAATAAACCCGGACGGAGGTATGAAGGCACCTTGGTGGTCAGGAAATGTCAGTAGTCATTCAGGCATGTTGGAGAGGCAGTCTTGGGCATAGGGACAATAGTGGACCACTTGAAGCAGCCTGGGACTATGGACTCAGCTAGGGAGAGGTTGAATATTGTGCTGAACACTGGAGCTAGCTGGTTAGCACAGATCTTCAGTCGAGTCCAGATATGCGGTCAGGACCTGCAGCTTTCCTGGTGTTCACCCTCATCAGAGCCCTCCTCACGTCATGCTTGGTCACAGAGTGTGCTCGTCCCTAGCAATGGAACTCACCCGCTAATGGTATTGTTGCTAGCCTCGAACTGGTCATATAATGAGTTCAGATTATCCACTAGGGATGAATCAGCAATCACAGTAGAGGGGATTCTGCCTTGGTAATCTGTGATAGTCCATAGCCCCTGCCATAGGTGTCTGGTGTAGTGCTCCTCCATCTGTGTCCCCACCCTGTCTTTGTACCTCCTCTTTGCGTACTTCACTGCTCATCAGATTTCGTGGGACACCGCTTTGTATTCGTCCATGTGGCAGAGTTGTAGGCAGCAGTACAGGCCCTCAGGGTGTCGCTGATGGATACATCAACACACGGTTTTTGATTAGGAAAGGATTTCACTTTTACCTGACTCTTCTGCCCTGTCCACTTGGAAAACAGAGAAGGACTCAGTCAGACAAATGACTTCATATGGCACCAGTGGGGTCAGCCATGTTTGTGTCAGACAACAAATATTATGTCCTGTTGGAATCTAAACTTCAACCTAATGTCCTCTAACTTATTTTCCAGAGCCTGAACATTAGCTAGAAGAATGCTGGGTAGTACTCTTAGCCTGTTCCGAACCCCACTGCGTCGCAGCGTCGCTGCTGTTGTTGTTGTGGCTCACTCGTACGATCTCCACCCGCCACTCGGGATCGCTGTAAAAAGTATCCCAGAACCTTTGTTGTAGGCCAAAGTTAATGTTCAGAAAAGTATCTTGCAAGTATGTTGTACATATTTATGAACATATACTATATGCACTGTAATATACAAATAAATAAAAAACACTCTCCACAGAGCTAAAACAATGGAGGCTAGATATGGCCTAGATATGGCCTCCTTCGTGTTTTTTTTCTTTCCTTTTGTCCACATTCAATAATGTATTGAGAGAATTGAAGATCTAGTGAGACTGATTACACACCGAGTAAAGGAAGTAAGGCCAAACAAATTACGACAAAAGCAAGATGGAAAATTGCTGTATAATTTATTGTATGTCATTCATCATTCATCACAGTGTCCGACGAGGATGTTTGGAATGGAAGGACTTATTCAGCACTGTCCTTTCCCTAAAGAGAAAAAAGTAGGGTTTAGATGTTGAATAATTGAAAAACATTAGAATTATAAAAAATGATGACAATCGTACATTATTAGATGAATAGAAATGTGTCAATCTAAACTGTACTTTTATGACTTTTTTACCTTGCCACCATCACGGCTCTTGGCCCTCAGCTTGTTGACCTGAGTCTCAGCGATGTCAGCACGTTCCTCAGCCTCCTCCAGCTCATGTTGAACCTTCCTGCACTTGGACAGGTAAGAGTTGGCCTGCTCCTCCTGTAGGAACATTCATATGTTGTCAGTTTAAATATGCTGTACCCAAGTTGTCAAAACCAGTCGTATTATCTTTAGCAATATTTAACTTACCGCTTCCTCTGCCTGCCTCTTGTAAGCCTTCACTTTCAGTTGCAGCTTGTCAACAAGGTCCTGGAGTCTGGCACCATTCTTCTTATCCTCCTCAGTCTGTCCCAAAATAATGCGGCCTTTAAATGTGATCACAATGCTAATGCAATAGAAAGCTATTTGAAGAAGTAAGTTTGGCATACCTGGTAGGTGAGCTCCTTGACCCTCCTCTCATATTTGCGGACACCTTTTACAGCATCTGCTCCACGTCTCTGTTCATTATCAACCTCTGCCTCGAGCTCACGAACCTTTGAAGCATAAAATGGTTTGAATAAATCTCATTCTTAAATTGCACTCATATTTTTATTTCTGCTTTCTGGAATTATCTTACTCTGGACTCCAGTTTCTGGAGCTGCTTCTTGCCACCCTTCATGGCCAGGTTCTCAGCCTCATCCAGGCGGTGCTGCAGGTCTTTCACTGTGACCTCCAGGTTCTTCTTCATCCTCTCCAGGTGGGAGCTAGTATCCTGCTCTTTCTTCAGCTCCTCAGCCATCATGGCAGCCTAGAAAAACCAAGGTTTTCATGAATCAGGTTCATCAATGAGCCAAGCTGACAAATACACAAGAGAACCCATGTCAGAATAAATTAAGAATCCCATTCAAACGTAATTACAAGCACAAACCAGTAAAAGTAAACCTACATCAGTGATGGCCTTCTTGGCCTTCTCTTCAGCATTCCTGGCTTCCTGGACGGTGTCGTCCACCTCACCCTGGACTTGGACCAGGTCAGTCTCCAGCTTCTTCTTGGTGTTCAGAAGGCTTGTGTTCTAAAACAAATTATAATGCAATCATTTACTCAGAGCATGAATGTGTTGTACTTGAAAAATATGATTAGAAGGTTTGTTTACCTGAGAGTGTAGCAGTCCAACACGCTCGCTGGCGTCCACAAGCTCTTGCTCAGCCACTTTGCGTCCTCTCTCTGTCTGTTCCAGAGCTGCCCTCAGCTCCTCAATTTCAGCCACCATCAGACCGTTCCTACGATCCACCATAGCAGCCTGCTCCTTCATGTCTTCGCCTCCTCTGAGAGCATCATCAAGATGCAGTTGGGCATCCTAAAATTATGAGAAAATGAGGATGTGGTAAATGTTAAACAAATACTATGAATAGTGGAATACATTGTGTTCTCAAAATCAGTTTTATGTCATACCTTCAGTTGTCCCTGAACATTCCTCAGCTGCTTCTGAGACTCAGCAGCCTGGCGGTTGGCATGACTCAGCTGAATCTCCATCTCATTCAGATCTCCCTCCATTTTCTTCTTAATTCTCAGGGCATCATTCCTGCTCCTGACCTCAGAGTCCAGGGTGCTCTGCATGGAGTCAATTACTCTCTGGCTGTTCCTCTTGATCTGCTCCATCTCTTCATCCTTCTCAGCCAGCTTCCTGTCAATCTCACCCTTAATTTGGTTGAGCTCCAGCTGGACACGCAGAATCTTGGACTCCTCATGCTCCAGTGTTCCCTAATGTAGGCAAATGAAATTCAGTTGACACATTCATGAAAACTAAACATGAATTTTGGACATTGTCATATGCTTATGTAATCATCCTCACCTCAGCTTCTTCAAGAGCTGATTGGATCTCACACTTCTCAGTCTCCACCTGCTTCTTGGACTTCTCCAACTCATGGATGCTCTTTCCAGTCTCACCGATTTGTTCCGTCAGATCCGAAATTTCCTCTGTGGAGCAATTTAATGTGTTGTAAGTGTTATGCATATCCATTCACAAACTAATGCTGTACATATTATTAAGACTAACGTTGGAGATTCTTGTTTTCACGCTTCATGGTCTCCAGATTATCCAGAGTTTCTTCATATGAGTTCTTCATTTTGAAAAGCTCTGTGCTGAGAGAACGAGCCTCTTTCTGAGCCCCTTCAAGTTCTGCCTGGCCCTCCTCATATTTCTGCTTCCAGTCAGCCAAAACCTGCACAATTTTGTTCATAGAGTGGTTGGTGTTTTGCACTTTAAGAAGAATATAAAACAATATAACCATATTTCAGTGAATAACAACACACCTTGTCAAAGTTCCTCTGCTTCTTGTCAAGATTGGCAGCAAGTCCATTGGCCCTCTCCACATCAATCATGAGGTCCTCTACCTCACCCTGGAGTCTCTGTTTGGTCTTCTCCAGAGAGGCACACTTGGAATTCACAGCCTCAATTTGTTCCTCTGCCTCCTGAAGGCGCTGGGCAAGCTTTTTCCTGTTAAAGAACAACCCGGTTTACTTTGAGTCCATTTATCAAACAGAATGTCTACATTAGCCTAAGTATCAAATTGTTTACTCACTTGGCCTCCTCAAGCTCCTCAGTGCGCTGGATAGCATCAGTTTCATACTTGCTCCTCCACTGAGCCACCTCACTGTTGGCCTTGGACATTCCACGCTGCAGCTCAGCCTTGGCTTCCTGCTCCTCCTCAAACTGCTCCCTCAGAAGGTCACAGTCGTGGCGGGCTGATTGCACACCGTGAGCAAGAGCATTCTTTGCCTGCAAAGAGTGAAACAGACATCTTGTGAATTCAAGCCCCACCATCTTCCTGTACAGTACAGTGAATACAATAAAATGTTCTTACCTTAACTTCCTCCTCATTTTGCCTCTTCAGCTCCTCAATCTGCTGAGTATAGGCCTGCTTGCCTCTGGTCAGCTGGGAGACAAGACCCTCTTTCTCCTCAAGCTGACGACCAAACTCACCTAGTTGATGGAGGTTATATCATGATAATGTCTACAATATATCTAATACATCTATAAGAAATACAGATTGAATGTAATAGATTATTTGCCAGACACGCTCTACGTAGACTTCCATTAGAATGCATTAGTTAATCCAAATGACTATGAAAGAAGTACCTACCATTTTCTGTCAGAAGTCTTGCTCTCTGAGCACTGATGTCGTTTATCTGGCGAACATTCTCATCACTCTTAGTCTTGATTTCACTGAGTTGGTCCTCAAGGGTGCGGCACATCTTCTCCAGATTCCCCTGTTGAGCATGGATTTCTCTGTTTTAATTCAATGTCTTCTTATTAATTAATCCCAATACAATGAAGGCATTAAAGAAAAACTGACCTTGGCCTTAGCAACTGCTTCCATGTTGCTGGAGAGGTCATCAATCTCCATCTTGTACTCGCTCTTCTCCTTCTCAAGCTTCTGCTTGACACGCTGGAGGTTGTCAATCTGCTCTCCCAGCTCCGCAACACTGTCGGCCTGCTTCTTACGCAGAGCAGCAGCAGTGGCTTCATGCTGCAGGGTAGACTCCTCAAGGTCACGACGCAGCTTCTGGAACTCAGCCTCGCGCTTCTTGTTCATCTCAATCTGAGCAGCAGTGGCTCCACCAGCCTCCTCAAGCCTCTCACTGATCTCTTCAAGTTCTCTGGCGAGGTCAGCTCTCTGCTTCTCAACCTTGGCACGAGCAGCACGCTCAGCCTCAATTTCTTCCTCCAGTTCCTCGATACGGGCCTAAAAGGGAGTAATGCCATTCAATAAATACATTTAAATAATATTGTAATAATATTAAATTTAATATCCAACTTTTATAAATGGAACACGGATGTCAAGTTACACATTATACATTATCTTACCTGAAGCTCCTTGATCTTCTTCTGAAGTTGAGCACCCATGGACTGCTCATCCTCAATTTTGCTCAGAAGCTGGCTGGTCTCGAACTCCTTTCTGTAAATAGGTAATAACAATAATCAACTATTTTAAAACTGGAGGTATGTGGAGTTGATACTCTTGTGATTCCAGAAATACAAATGAGTGTTACTTCTTGATTTTCTCATCGGACTGCTGTTTGTCGTTCTCAAGATCCATGATGGATTCCTGAGCCAGTTTCAGGTCACCCTCAACCTTTCTCTTGCCTCTCTCAAGGTCCATACGGAGCTTCTTTTCTTGCTCCAGAGAACCTTCAAGCTGGGCATTAATAATTTGGACATAGAAACATTAAATTGCAATTCCATTACAGATACTAATTAAAACGTTTCTCTTGGCTTTAATCTACTCACATCATCCACTTGCTGTTCAAGCTTCGTCTTAGCCTTGGTCAGAGTGTTGACTTTGTCTTCCTCTGCCTGCAGGTCATCAAGGGTCTGCTGATGTGCCTCTTGGAGGGCTTTCTTCTCCTTTGTCAGCTTAGCAATGCTCTCATCCTGAGAGGCCATCTCCTCAGTCAGGTTCTTCACCTAAACAAAACAAAATCATGTGTCATACATGCTCATTAGTGATCAGGTACTTTACTTTGTACTCTTATATTCCCGGTTGACTGAAAGTTGATGATGTTGTTAATGTCCTGACATCTTTACAAACCTTGTTCTCAGTTGCGTGTTTCTCCTTCTCCACTTTGGCCAAGGTAAGCTCCAGGTCGTCAATGTCCTTTTTGAGCTCAGAGCATTCATCCTCCAGTTTCCTCTTCTTGGCAGTCAGCTCAGCATTCATTTCCTCCTCATCCTCCAGTCTTTCAGTTGTCTCCTTGAGTTTAGCCTCCAACTGGATCTTACCTTTGATGAGTCCCTCACACCTCTCTTCAGCATCATTCAGACTCTCTCCTTCCTGTATGATATAAAAAAATGCAGAACAAGTCCTGTAACATGTATCTAAATGTGTACACACGTGGACATGACAAAATGTATTTACTTACAGAAGCCACTTGCAGCTGCAGATCATTCTTCTCCTGGACAAGAGAAACCATCTTCTCCTCCAGTTCCTTCTTCTTGGCCAGGGCAGCAGCAAGGTCTGTCTTCATCTTATCATAGTTGTCCTTCATCTGAGCGAGCTCCTTCTCAGTTTCAGCGCTCTTCAGAAGAGGCTTGATCTTGTAGTAAACTTTCATCCATGGCCAGTGTTTGACATTCATGAATGAGCGGATGTTGTACTGAACAGTGTAGATGGCTTCCCTGTAAGATAAACCATCATAATCAGATTGGGGCTGCACTCATCATCCATCAACCTGTTTGAGATTTTATAGACAATTTTAAAATACCTCCTCTCCATCATCTTGACAAACTCCTTTCTCATGACATAGCCTCTGCAGAGCGCCTGAATCATGCCAACGAGAGCTGCCAGCTTCTCATCTCGCATCTCCTCAAGAACACCCAAAAGACCAGCTTTGAAGAACACCTTGAGATAAGGCAAGATATTTAGTCAGTAAATATTATTTACTATACTATATAATAATTTCAATCAAGTATAAAAAATCATTTTACAACATTTTACAGACCTTGGTGTGTCCAAATTTGTACTCCTCGTGATTGACATCAATAGATCCAAGCAGTTTCTCAGAAGCCTTCTTGTTGTCAATGAACTGGCCCTCGGGAATGACACTGGCATTCAGTACCTTGTACCTGAAGCAGAACATTGTAAGGTTGTAATTGTGTAAACCTTAATTAAAAGCCATTTGTAAAGTTTTAATAAGGTAATACCTCTGCTTGAAGTCAGCATAGAGGATTCTGCTGGGGAAACCCTTTCTGCAGATTCTGATGCCTTCCAGTACACCGTTACACCTCAGCTGGTGGATAACCAGGAAGTTCTCCATCAGACCTGTGACATTGGTGACATACAGTATATGTAGTTAATATAATAAAACATAACATATAATATTATTTTGGTGTTGCAATAACTGAATAGCTGAAAGAATGGCCGCACCCTAACCCAGACACTGAACATTTGTGAGTTAGTCACTGTACCTGGAGTCTTGGACTCATTAGGAATCAGGCAACGCACAAAGTGAGGATGGGTGCTCCTCAAGTTGGTCATCAGTTTGCCCAAGTTCTCCTGTAGACAAATCAGAGAACAAAACATTAAATATGTTCAAATTCACTGAAGAACAGAAAAAACATTCAATGAAGTAGGTTTTCCTCCTCACCCTGAACTGTGAAGACACAGTCTGCATGGAGCCACCCTTCTTCTTGCCTCCCTTCTTTGCACCACCCGTCTCTGTTTTAATTTTTGGTTATTAGTCAGTGTACACTTTTTCTATTCATTTTTTCTTCAGAGGCAAAAACTGGCTACTATAATAGAATGGATTAGCAGTTAGACACTATGGATAAACCCCATGGGTATGTACCTTCAACTGTAGGTGGGTACAGGACAGGCAGCAGTTTGTTTGAGGACTTCTGGTACAGCTGGATCACAGAGTCATTCAGGGGATCCTTGTTCTTGTCCAGCCAGCCACAGATGTTGTAGTCCACGGTACCAGCATAGTGCACCAGGGAGAAGTGGGCCTCAGCCTTGCCCTTCGCAGGCTTAGGTTTCTCAAATGCTCTGTTCTTGCCAAGATGCTGGTCATACAGCTTGTTCTTGAAGGAAGTGTCTGAGGCTTTGGGGAACATGCACTCCTCTTCAAGAATGGAGAAGATGCCCATTGGCTTTGTGGAAAAAAAGTATTGATGAAACATTGAAAAATAACATTTTAGACACACAAAGAATCTTGATATTTAGTTATAGTCATCATGTGTACCTTCTCAATAAGCTCAATGCAGGCAGCCAAGTCCATGCCAAAGTCAATGAACTCCCAGATGATACCCTCCTTCTTGTACTCCTCTTGCTCCAGGACGAACATGTGGTGGTTGAAGAACTGTTGTAGTTTCTCATTGGTGAAGTTGATGCACAGCTGCTCCATGCTGTTGAACTAGTTGGAGAAACGTAATCAACCTAGCATTACTAGTTGTCCACAATTTAATTGTTACGTCCTAATTATTTAAATGTTTGTATCTATCACATTTCTGATTTCACAACTTACGTCAAAGATCTCAAAACCAGCAATGTCCAGCACACCAATGAAGAATTGTCTTGCTTGCTTGGTGTCCAGCATCTGGTTGATACGGATGACCATCCACAAGAACATCCTCTCGTAGATGGACTTGGCCAGGGCACTCACTGAGTTGTTGACCTGAAATTACATTTTTGGGAGCGACAGATTCAGATAGCTTAGTCAAAAATGTTTGTCTGATAAATAACAACGTATCATATTTACACATATTTCACCTATTCTCTTAACACACACATTGTGTCTTTCTTACCTGAGGTACAGTCTGTCCCTTGGTTACAAACTCATTTCCGACCTTCACTCTGGGGTAGCAAAGAGCCTTCAGCAAATCAGCCGAATTCAGACCCAGCAGGTAGGAAATCTTGTCAGCCTCTACAGAGTTAATATAAAATATGTATTGTTAATCACAACAATAATATTCAATAATATATTGTATATACAAGCCAATATGCACCAAAAATACATAATAATAATCACGCCCATTGATGAACCAATTGAATTCAATAGTTACCCTCATTGCCGTCTGGCTCAGCCTGCTCCTCACGCTGCTTCTGCTTGAACTTCATGTTACCGTGGTGAAGCACAGCACCAGTAAACTTATAGATGCCCATCTTCTCCTCATTGGTGAAACCCAGAATATCAATAGCAGTCTGGGTTGGAAACAAGGCATAATTGAGAACACATGTTACTAAATCAATTCAACGTCAAAAGTATATAAATTGTATTCCAAACAACCACTCACATCAGTAGCAACCAGCTCCTCTTTGTCATCAATACTAGCCACAGTGATCTGACCCTGACTGCACATGGGGAAGTCGTAGGGGTTGGTGGTGATGAGCGTCATTTCTGGAGAATGAAACAAATGTTAT
>OMOU01084533.1:0-22555 GCA_900312585.1 Malacocephalus occidentalis
AGAGAGAAACATGCCATCAATATCGAGAATATATATATCCATCATATCTGATTGGAGAGATTGTCTGAACAGCAATATAGGGAGACCCTTGGTACCCACCACTGCAGAGGGCAGGAGGAGGAGGCGGAGGAGGAGGTGGAGGTGGAGGAGCCAGCATGCCTTCAGCTTCACCCAAACCAGCTCCAATGCTGTGATAGGAAGTCTCAAGGCTGGAACAGTCGACCAATCAATCAGTCAGAGAGCCAATCATTAAGTCAGTCTCTCTGTCTGTCCATCTGTCAGTCTAAGACCTCCTACCTTGATGGCAGGGTGGGGCATGGGGGAGGGGAGGGGCAGCCTGACTCTGCCACGCCCCCATCCCCCTCTCCTCTCATTGGGTGGTTTCCAGAAGTACTTCCCGGTTGGCCCTCGGTCCGCTCCAGGTGGCTCTGCCTTCGGATTGTCAGGTCCTTCTCCCGCACGATGCGACGCAAGGTGTGGACTTGGGAGTTAGCACTAGCATACACCTCCTAGCATGAAGATACATGGAGTTAGCACTAGCATACACTATACAGAATCCAGGTGAATCCAGGTGAACAGGTTTTTCTGAAATTAACTAAAAGGGGCATATATTCCTTTTGCCTACTATCATGGTAAATATAGTTCTGCAGTAAAAGATCGACCCAATGGGTCAATGATGTGATTTAAGCTCTGGTAAATCAGCTAAAAACTGCTAGTAATATAGCAGCATTATAGTAGTACTCACCCGGGCCTGGTCCAGCTCCTTGTTGGTCTGCATCAGCTGTTTCTCCAGCTCAACGATCTTCATCATCGCCTCGTTCTCCACATCCAGTAGACGCTCCGTCATCTACGCACGCACACACACACGCACACACACCTGTCTGTGTACATGTCTGTCTGCATGCCTGTATATGTGTCTGTGTGTCTCGGTGCATGTGTACCTGTCTGTCTGCATGCCTGGATGTGCGCCTGTCTATAAACCACATTCAACATTCAACCTGACTCACCCCTGCACCCACAAGCCGGGAACCACCTCGTCTTCACAAGGTCCTGCGTCACTTCGGCCCTCTCTGTTACCCCCCCCAGTGCGTCTGTCTGTGTGTCCATGTGTAGGTGTGTCTGCATAACTGCGTGTCTGCGTGTCTGTGTGCCTGCATGTCTGCGTCTGCGTGTCTCACAGTGCTCATGCTCTCCTCCAGCTCCTCTACTCTCTCCAGAGCAGCCGTCTTGGTCTCGGCGTCCTCCAGCAGCGTCCCCACGTCAAACACGTTGTCCAGGTACGCTTGGATCTGCACCTGCAGCCGGTCACTCTCCGTGTTCTTCAACCTCTACACACACGCACATGCACACGCATGGAGTGTGTTTTACACTTGATGGTATAGCCAAGTGTATCTAGTGCATAATAAACTGATATACATATAGATATACGTATATTTATATATACAGTATATAGATAGGATATATTAGTGTTCATTTGGATTAATCATGAATTGAATGAAATGAAAAAAGGAATGCTTTACATTTAAAATGTACACAGTTGACCCAGAAGCTCTATGATGCTCAGTGAACAACAGTGACCATGTAGAAAAGAGGAATGTTTCAGTTTGGGCGGCAACTTTCGCCAACAGACTGATCTACACTACATTTTCATTCAGGACGTTTGGCTGACACTTTATCCAAAGCAACTTACAATAAAAGTAAATGAAAGAGAGACGGCAATATATCACTGTGGTACATAAAGATGAGAAGGGTACTGGTGCCAAGCATCTGACATGACAAGGCTTCAGAATTGCTAGGTTGCTAATACACAGGATAAGAGCATTACCAGCATCTAAGAACATACAGTCTGATAAACAATGCTAAGTACTATTATTTAGCGCCAAGATGTACAAACACGCAAGTCAGTGCTACAATAAACACTACATTTGTTGTTTATTTGTGATTATTCGTTCCATGACTGATGTAACATGATCGTAAATCTACCTGTGACAGATTAAGCACCTCAATCGTTATATGGATTGCAATGGACTGCAGGCCAATTTCTGAGGTTGAGGACCGGTAAGAAGGGTGAGATTAAAGTTTGATTCATTTGATTCATTAATCAAAAAACCTGTCATTATTTAAATGAATTAGATTACTTTTTTGGGCTTGACAGCCCTAATATAAATATAACACTAACCCTACAGCTACAACTCCTGTAACTCCTCTACACCAGGGATGTGTGATCAGGGGAGGCAGGCAAAAACAAATAGTGATACAATTAAATAAATATGAATATTTGTCCACTGGTCTGTGCTGTACAATTATTGTCTGTATGAGTCCAATAATTTCAAAAAATGTAGTCAAATTGCTGAATCAGTGTATTTTCTGTTCAAATACAGGGGAGAGACGTGAGCTGAGCCTGTATGTCACCACTAGAATGTTTATTCTGCGTCCTGACATTCCATAGTCTAGCTAATGTATTGTGATGTGTCGTCTTGCTGATGTGACATAAAGCCACAGTGAAAAGGCACCAGGTGGTGCAGACTGTACTCTGCTGCACTGAGGAGCCTGTGAGCCCACAGGGTCTTGTTGCAGAGACGGTCGGCGCCTGGACTTCATTGACAAGTAAAGGTAAGACCACAATTTTATCGAAAATGGGGTCTGACTAAGAGAAAACAATCCAGTGTATTAAAATTGCATCTGAATAAAAAGCTTTTAAAAACCACGGAATATGTTGATTCATGTCAAAATTCAAATCTGTTTCTTTTGCACACCACTCTATACTTTAACTTGTATTGAATAAGTATGAATTGTGGCCCCCCCCAAAGAATCACCACTTTATCGTGGTGGGGGGGGTTTGGGTGCCCGGGTGACCCTGAGAGCTGTGTTGTCTGGGGCAATAGCCCCTGGTGGGGTCTCCCAAGGCAAAGTAGGGAAACCGGGTCCCCCTTCTGGAGCCAGACCTGGGAGGGGAGCTCGTTGGTTCCACCTGGGGACTCCATAGTTCTACTGGGGGACTTCAATGCGCACGTGGGCAACAATGGAGAAACCTGGAGGGGGGTGATTGGGAGGAACGGCCTGCCCGATCTGAACCAGCCTGGTGCTTTGTTATTGGAAAGTTTATTCCAGGGTGCTGGAAAGGAGGCTCCAGCCGATTGTTGAACCTCAACTTCAGGAGGAGCAATGTGAATTGGAACAGTGGACCAGCTCTTTACCCTTGCAATGTTGTTGGGGGGGGGGGCATGGGAGTTTGCTCATCCAGTCTACATGCGCTTTGCTCTCAGTGGGTGTTGAACTCCGCCAAGGTTGCCCCTTGTCACCAATTCTGTTTGTGATTTTTCACTGAATCTCAAGGCGTAGCTGAGGTGAGGAGAGTGTCCGGTTTGGGGACCTCAGAATTGCATCCCTGCTCTTTGCAGACGATGTAGTTCTGTTGGGCTTCATCAGACTGTGACAACCGTCACCTATGGTCACAAACTGTGGGTAGTGACCGATAGAACGAGATCGCGGATACAAGCAGACAAAATGCGTTTCCTCCGGAGGGTGGCTGGGCTCAGCCTGAGAGATAGAGTGAGGAGCTCAGGCTTTCGGAGGGAGCTCAGAGTAAAACCGCTGCTCCTCCGCATCGAAAGGAGTCAGCTGAGGTGGTTCGGGCATCTGACCAGGATGCCTCCAGGGCGCCTCCCTTTAGAGGTTTTCCGGGTACGTCCGACTGGGAGGAGACCCAGAACCCGCTGGAGGGATTATATATCTCCTCTAGCCTGGGAACGCCTTGGAGGAGCTAGAGAGTGTTGCTGGGGATAAGGGCACCTGGAGAGCCCTGCTTAGCCTGCTGCCACCACGGAAGAAAGTGGAAGAAAATTGATGAATTGTGGAATTGCGAACACATGGAGGGTGCAGAGCAAATACGCTCTCTCTAAGCCGCTATACATGTAGCGTTCTTTTTTGGCCAAATATGTACCTTACCTATGAGTGTGTAAAAGAATGCTGATATGAGATATGAAACATCACCAGTAGTTCATGCTGCCAAGAAGAAAATGGTGAATAAGCTACTCTGTTGGGTTCATGAACCATGAACCTCACCACACGTCACTGCTTTACACACACAGACACACGTACAAGTACGTAGACACACAGACAGATACACACATCTGCAACTCTGCAAGATAGTTGTAGTTGTAATGCAGGCAGACCAAATGCTACCATGCTACCATGTTAATGTGCTCTAAAGTGTGTGTGCTGATGGCTGGCTCGGGCCACGTGAGGCATAAACCAGCCACCAGCCACACCACAAATACACATACAAATCAAGGTTACATACAAAAACCATGGGGCTGGAAGATTTTTCCACTCTGGCAGGTAAAAAAACCAAAATGTAAAAGTACAAAAATCATAATGTGGACCCTGGTGTGTGTATATACCTCCAGGTGGTCATCCAGAGCCAGCTTGGTGAAGTCATACTGCAGGTGGACTCTGAAGTTCATGTCTTCTACAGAGTGGACCACGATGTTGATGAACTGCATACAGGCTACCTAGCCATCGCAACCATAGCAAGTAACACAACCAACACAACACACACAACCACAACAAGCAGAGAGAATAGGGGTGGTTACATCACAGAGCTGTTGTCGGGCAATGTTGGCGACCCGGATCAGAGATGCGTACCATGAAGTCGATGTTATCGTCTTCATTCTTAAAATGTTCCATCAATTTTTCAAACCGCATTGACTCGGAGCAGACCTGCAAGAACCAATGTACTAATCAATACAGCAACCAATCAAACAATCAGTCAACACACCAATTAGTAGTTCACATAAAGAATCGGTAATGTTGGGATGATACGAGATTTAGCAAGACAGACTCACGGTTTTAAAGTTGTCAAAGGCCGACAGGATGATCTCATGGCCTCCCCTCACCAGACAGACAGCAGCCAACAACTCCAAGACCAAGGCCTTAGTCCTACAGACAGAACGACACACAAGCAGGTAAACAAGCAGGCAGGTAAGCAAACCTGTCCAACACCTACCTGAAGTCATTCATGACTGAACCTACATTGCCTGCGTAAAAATACTATGTGCACATTTTTCTATGCCCGTAACACACGGGTGGAGGCATGTAAGCACTACGTTGAGCCTTGTGCGAGTAGGCACGGAAATAGGAGCAGTCTATTTTTCCAAAATATGTGTCCATAAAGTGACTCCAACAACAGCATGTGATTCTGTCCTTGCTTGCCCTCAAGCAAGTCCAGGAGCATATCAATCGTTAAGAGGAAGCTGTTAGATCAGGGCTTCCACATTGGCGATGAGCCCCAATCTCAAAGGTCTACAAGCTAGAGAGGTTGATAAGCTCATTTGCCAGAAAGTGACTAGGCCTCCCTGGAGATGGAAAGACTGGAGACGGGATGTTCCAGGATGACTTCCTCAAGCATCATTGGCAACAAGGGAGAGGAAGGGAGAGGAAGCCTCGGCCTTGGAATAAACGATCCTGGCACAAGGCAACTCCATCTCAGCACCGGCAAGAGCAGCCAGCAAAGTGTGCAAAGGCGGTTTGTCAAGCTAAGCAAGGGCAGCGGATGAGATGGGAGGTTGTTGAGAAAGTTCTCGGAAGGAGTTGTGGGACATGGAAACATTTCGAAACAGCTTAATTTTATGAGCTACATATGACGTTCTGCCAAACTCCAAGAACCTTAGCCAATGGTGTGGCAAGGACCATTGGCTAAGGTAAGGCGAGGACTCTCTACTTGCCCCCTGCAAATCTGAAGCACATTCTTGTCGTATGCAAGACAAGCCTTACACAAGGCCAGTACACCTGGTGGCACAACCATGTACTGAAGAGTCTATTAACTATGCTGGAGAGCAGACGGACAACCATCAACGCCCTGGCCTCGCTGTCATGTCATCTTGCATCTGCAGGAGGGTTTTTCAGTGAGAGGCCGATCAACTGGGAGTGACTGGAAGTTACTGGAGGACCTGGAAGAAAGATCTGGCTCCCATCTGAGATCGACATGATCCACAGAACCACAGACTGGACCTTGTGCTTTGGTCCACCTCACATTGCACAATTGACATCATAGAGCTTACAATGACCTGGGAGGATGCTGTGGATGAAGCCTACGAGCGCAAGAAACTCACGTACACCGAGCCAGGCCCAACGACCAGCCATCAAAGCTCTCTTCAGTGCTGCTGAAAGGCCAAGCCAGTGGCTCCAGATAAAAAGAGAGACAACACAAAATAACATCAAGAATGAGATGACGTCAAGGGGGTGAGCCTGGGATGCCAGGCCTCATGGCATATCCCTCTGGAGGTGTATAGGAGGGGCCCACTGGAAAGCCCTGAGATCAGCATCATCATCCCCACTCACAACAGCAACGTCTCAAGGGATGTGCAGGCGAATAAGGGATGATATCACCAAGTCCGAAATAGAACTTTGTAGAAATACGGAAATATGTGTAAACATGAGTGCTGTGACGTGTTGTAAACAAAATGTATATTTTATAGTGCATAGTATAGCATATACTGCATATAGACCTTCTGTTGACAGTTCTTTATGTGCTATAGAACACATCCATGGGGCGGTCAACAGAAATATTAATGCAGGATCATTTCCACAGGGGAACACACATGTCACATAGTGTGTGTGTGCGTGTGTGTTTACCTGGGGTTTCTATTATTGAGACTGAGGGCGATCTCATTCACAGCATGTGGGTGAGACATGACCATGTTGAAACCATACTGAGACATAGACCGACAGACAGGCAGAGAGACAGCGAGCAGACAACCAGGTAGAAGACAGACAAGCAGAGAGACAGACAGACAGATCACTTAGTTATAGAAAGTTGTTCCATATTTCTGAGTGAATCCCTAAGGAAGGTTCGAGACATTGTGTGTGTGTGTGTGTTACCTGGTAGTTCATGATAGCTCTCAGACACATCACACACACGTGCACGTCGTCCTTCTTACACACGAGACGCGAATTCTTCAGAGTCCGTCTGCTGGGCAGTGTGTTGGAGCGAGATACTAGAGTAGAACTGCAGACAGTACTATGTTAATATATACTATATAACACTAATATCTCTTAGATTTCTACATTAATATGTACTATATAATACTATAATATACAGTATATACACAGTACTATGTTCATTATTGTATATGTTATTATATATACAATATAATGCAATAATATATACACACGGTTGTACATATTATAGGATATTGTATATATCTGTGTACTCGTGTACACGATTTCCAATCAGTTGTGAGATGCTTGCAGCATGCCCCCATCTTCAGAAGTAGGAAGGCAGGTGCTGTTCTTGACAACACATCAAGAATAATCATTCCAATAATTCCAATCATTCTATTGTGTGGGCTTGGGATCTTGTGATTGCCGTGTTTTTCTATCTATGAACGACAACATAAACAGGCAGGTCTAATGGCAATGACAACGGTGAGTCTGAGATACAGTCCACGGCTGACTGGCTCCAGCTGAAATTCATGAATTCATGAATTCATTCATTATCACCCCGTCACCTCAGCACCCCTCAAGAATATACCTTTTTTTTAAACTTTCTAAAACATTCATGTTTTGCAGACAGTTTGTTGAGATATGTAAATTGGCTATTAAGTACCTTGCCTGCCATTTCCACATGTACAGTGCTCATGGTGAAGATGAAAATACCTGATTGTGATTGGTCCAAGCGATACACGCTTGAGTGTTGACTATAGTCACCTTGGTGCAATTAAAAGTTTCTCAAAAAACAGAAATCATGTTGTATCTGTACAGTCCCATTCAGCTGTATGATTTTTGATAATTTCATCAAAATTGTATCTGAATTGTATCTAATCTAAAGTCCTTTCCATTTTACCTGATAGAGTGGCGTGATGCTCTAGGGATGTTGTGACCAGAGGACGGGGAGGGAAGGTTGCTGTCACCATGGAGATCCTCAATGGACCGACTCCAGGGAGAGTCAACTGACGAGGCTTCGCTGCTACCCTCAGACTGTTCCCCATCAAACCTGTTCACAAACACACACACACACACACCACTTTATGTAAACCAGTTTCACTAAAACAGATTCATTTAACCGTCAGCTCTGTCAGCTGGCAGAGCTCCCCATTAAATCTATTCTTAGACAACCGTTTACCCAATCCTTTATACTAAACCAGTTTAAACGTTCCCAGTAACAATACATGTCGTGTACTGAAAGAACGGTACTCGGTAACAGTACTTATGTGTTTACATACTGCAGGAAAGGTTCTCAGTAACAGTACTTACGTGTTCACGTACTGCAGGAAAGGTTCTCAGTAACAGTACTTACGTGTTCACGTACTGCAGGAAAGGTTCTCAGTAACAGTACTTACGCATTGGCATACTGAAAGAGAGGTACTCAGTAACAGTACTTACGTGTTAGCGTACTGGGCGAAGGAAAGATATTCCACCAGGACATCCAGTCCCTGGTTCTCCTCATTCAGGAACTCTCGGACCCAGCTGTTAGAAATGACAATGATTACAATGAATTAAACAATCAATAAGTATGTACTACTTCCAAACGTATTCAGTGTAATATAATCACATTAAATGAAGGTCAGAGCGATAGCGAGACAAACGGAGAGACAGATGAGGAGACAGGTATAATGACATGTAGAGAGACAAACAGGTACACGGATAGACAAACAGACAGGTAGAGAGACAGGGAGAGACAGAAACAGACAGACAGGTCGACAGACAGACAGGTAGACAGACAGACAGGTACCCTATGTGGTTTGTACGGAGTGAGATCTCCAGCTCTCTGAGGGTCTGGGTTGACTCTTGGACCCGCCTCCGGAACTTCTAGAGCACAGAGAACCAATCACAGCACTACTTTACTACCAATCACAGCTTTACGGCCAATCACAGCACTGCTTTTCTACCCATCACAGCTTTACAACCAATTATAGCCTCATTTGTTTTTATTTGTTCACTGTATCCACAATCACATACAACATTTTTGGTTGTAGTTCCTACAAATATCCACTAAGATGCATGAGATTGGTGATGTTAAAGCTGTGTAGCGCACAGAGAGTACATCTTAAATCATATCATATAGTGCTTTTTAGTCTGGCCCCCACTAAGTAGCATTTGGTGTGTTATGGTCCTCAACCTCAAATTAGTTTGACACCCCTGCTCTAGTTACAAAGGTTAAAGGTGAACTGAACTCTAGTTACGAGAGTTACGGTGTAACTGACCTCTAGATACCAGGGTTATGGGAAACCTGGCTTCTAGTCACCAGGGTAATGGGGTAAATTACCTCTAGTTATCAGGTTTACATTTCAACTAGTCTCACAGATTAATATCTGAGGGCAGACAAGTTAAAATCTAGGTGGCCAGGGCTTTTCACTTTTCACAATTTGTTTTTACCAGTGTGCATTTGATGCAACATAAACTTTGCCAGCAGTAGTAAGCTGGCAGTAAAGGTTTCAAATCGACACTGCTTTGACTGTCCATTGTAGAAACATGCTCATAAACTCGCTCTAAAAGCTTCATCTTTCGAGTTTTCCTCAGTATAATATCTCTGAAACAAAACAGGAAACAAGGCGTAACTCCACCCCTTCTGTTTCTGGCCCAGACTCTGTGCCGTCTCCCCCCAGAACTTCTGCAACAGCATAGTAGGACTGCTGGACCCCAGATTATGGTGTAACTGACCTTGCGTGTGACAGCCGGGTCCAGAAAACTCTGCAGCCTCTGAATGTATGTATGAGGAGGATTCTTCACTTGAAAACGCTCCTAAAGCCATAGAATATACACAAAATACACATTGTACAGACAAAATAACGTATTATATTTTATTAGACAAATTATATTCTGCAGGACTCTTAACCTGGAAACACATACATAATACACACATACTAATCTACACAATCTACAAACCTCTGACACTACCATAACCGCTGACCCTACCATAACCCTACCAGGGTAATGTCCCCTTCCTACCTGATCACAGATGAGCTCCCACTTCTTCTCGTTGTCGTAGCAACGCAGGAGTCGCACTTTGTCAGGAGGAAGGTTCATGGAGTTCTGAGAGAGAGAAAGAGAGATAGAGAGAGACGGATACAAAGACAGACTGTATTGGAGGTCTGGGATCCTCTCACCAACCAGTATTTTACAAGATGGGACAAACACCAAACTGTGCATGCAGAATTGTGTATATTCATTCACTAAACTAAAGGTGGAGTCATCAGCTTGCCCTCTGTGCCTGAAGAGAGGGACGCTGGAGCACATCCTCAGCAGCTGTTTGAGGGCCTTGGGCAAGCAGCCATAGTGGACACGATCTGCAGTGGGATCAGCCACTGTCCGCACCTCTGCCCAGTGAAGAAGACCATCACTTTCGTCAGGGCTGGGGAGAAGTCACCAGCTACCAGGGCCACCTCATCGAGCCTATTAGCCACGGCACGGCAAGACTGGGAGATGAAAGTTCACCTGGGGAAGGAACTGTAGTTCCCAGAAAATGGTGCTAATCTCAGAGGTCTCCAAGCAGATCGTCCATCTAGAACTCACAGATCCCTGAGAGGGCCGCATTGAGGAGGCCAATGAGAGGAAGAAGGCAAAGTATGCTGAGTTGGTGGAGGAATGCCGGAGCAATGGGTGGTGAGCAAGGTGCAAGCCCATTGAGAGTTAACAGGCCAGTCCCTCTGCAGAGCCTATAACCAGTAGGCAAAGGGGCCAGAGGCAAAGTTTGGTTGACGACCAAGGAGAGACAGCAGACAGCCCGGAGAGACGGCAATGGGGCAGTGAGGGTTAGCAGCCCGACCTGCATCTTCTAAGAGGAAGAACCCCCCCGAAAGCAATAGAAAAATACCCCCATGGATTCACAAGTGGTGGGGTGGAAGAGAATCCCATTCGGACGAACAATGACGCATGGCAATCGAAACAAAACCACGAATACGGAATGCGTTTGCTGTAAGTTGTGCAAGAACCTGTGTCATCTGATGATCCACCAGGCCAAGATGAAATGCATGCAGATGGTGCAAGTGTCACAGCACTCAGGGACTACCCCTGGAAAGATGCAGGATGAACCAGGCATGGAGTCACCCCACATTGCCCAGAATCTCCAGGTGACACAAGCCCCAGATCCATGCAGAGCAACAGAACACCTTTGGGTGAAGTGACCCAAAGCCTACAAGGAGAAGTGGCTCCAGTTTGATAAAGATGCCGATGCCATTTTGGAAGCAACAGCCAAGGGTGAAGCTAATCGACGCCTCCAGTTAATGACCACCCTCATCGTCAGCCTAGCAGCTGAGAGGTTCGGACTGACGGCGGAGACTGTTACAGTCTCATTGGGCTTTACAGGCCATATGATTATGGGCCAAGTGATTATGAACCTAGCCCCCCTAAGGACAAGAAACGACTCCCTTAATTAGCAAGGAAGAAATCTCGAGAAGGAACACAGAGTGGGGGATCCTTCCTTCCAGGGACGGTTTGGAGTGCAATGGGTGTCATACGGGCATAAAGAAGGGGTAACAAAACAAAACAATTATAAGCAACAGTACAAATGGTGAATGAAATAGTAATATTGTGATGGGGTGCTGGCTGGAGAGCAAGCTGATAGACGTCAGGTTGGGTGAACAGGTATCCAGTCATGATCACAACAACACCCTAAAAATTAGAGATGGATGGTTAGATAGCATAGAGAACAGAGAACCTCTACCCTAATACCTATCGGCAGCCAGGGTAGGCTATTGCTGACAGCGTGTTGATTTAGCTGTAAATGGAGCTGAGGGGCCCTCCTAGCAGCCAAAAGCAAGGGTAAATAGTTAACATTTAAGTCAGCCACCCTGATTATTGGTGCCAGACTGTTCCACAGATACAAGATCACCGTGTTTCCTGCTAAATTTGTATTCACTTTTGGAATTGATAGATGGCCAGCCCCTGAAGGCCGGAGGGGTTGAGAAGGACAATAGGGAACAATAAGGTCCTTATGATGGTGCAGACCCATGCAGGAGTTTGTAGGTAAGTAATAGAAACTTACAATTGTATCTGCCATTTATTGGGAGCCAGTGGAGGGAAATGAGAATAGGAGTAATGTGGTCGAACTTCCTAGTTCTCATTATGTTCTCAAAAGTCTAGCAGCAGCGTTCTGCACAAGCTGGAGGCTTTTCATCGTCGAGCTCGGTAAGCCAGTGCATTACAGTAATCCAGTCCGAATGATATAAATTCACGGACGAATGTCTCTGCGTCCGCAGCGGATAGCATCTTATATCATGTAGCAATATTTCTAAGATGTCAGAATGCAGTTCTGATAATAGTTTTCACATGCTGATCAAAAGGAAGCATTGGATCAGGACACCAACAGGACACCAAGATTATTGACGAAGAGTGCAGCAAAACACCCCAACCCTATGAACAACAGAGCAAGCAAAATCCACCAGCTCAGGTAGGAGTTGAAGTGCCTGAGGCGGCAATTCAAGGAGGTGAGAGAGGAGCAGAAAGGACCTTTCACAGAGCTGCGCAGCATCCTCCGCAAGAAGCTTATGACCTTGAGGAGGGCCGAGGCACATAGATTAGATTAGATTAGATTCAAATGTATTGTCATTGCACAGGGTACGCATACTAGTACAACTAAATGCAGTTAGCATCTAACCAGAATTGCAAAAGTAGTAGCAACAGTAGAACAGTGAAACAGTAAGCAGTATGAGCAGAATCTACAGAGAATGTACAGAATGTACAGGGAATATGCTGAATCTATGGAGTGCATAGAGGTATGTCTACATAAATATATGTATAGTGTACACTATATATTGAGGTATGTACAGTATAGGCAGAGATATATGCCAGGCATGTCTTAAGAAAATCCTACATTGATACCTTGGTCCACAAAGGAGGGGTCCCAAATTTACATGGGGTGTTTGGAACAAAGGCGTGGTCACCCAGCTGATCAGGGAAGCCCGGGAGACTAAGGGGGACCTGATGATACTGTGGCTGGACCTTTCAAACCCCTATGGGTCCATACCCCACAAGCTGGTTGAAGAGGCACCGAACCAGCATCATATCCTAGGCAAGTTCAGAGACCTCATCCTGAACTACTATAACAGCTTCAGTCTGTTGGGTCAACAACATCAGAATGACATAAGGTTGAGAAGGGAATCATCACTGGATGTACCATTTCAGTGATTATTTTCACGCTTGCCATGAACATGCTGGTGAAGTCTGCTGAGGTTCAGCAGAGGGCCCCTCACCAAGTCTGGCATCTGATGCTGATGCTGCCCATTAGGGCCTTCATGGATGACCTGACTGTGACGACCTGTCCTAGGGAGCAGCTGGAAATGAAAGACCACCAACAAGTTCCGCTTCGCACTTGGTAGTACCCAGATATCTTCCATCACTGAGAAACCAGTGAAGAGCTTAGGAAAGGTGTTGACTGCAGCTTGAGAAACATAACATCCATCAGAGCCACCAACCAGGAGCTGGAAGCCTGGCTAGGGGCAGTGGAAGATGTGGATGTCCCAGAATTGTATCCAAATGAAGGATGACACAACAGCCATCATTTTGGTTGGACAAAGACCTTAAAAAGATGCAATACCAAAAACCTAGGGCATCTGGGCCTGTGCAGTAATTGGGATGCCAAGAACATAGGTGTCATTATAGATAATGGCCTAACTTTTGAGGCCCATTTAAGAAATGTGAAATGTGTTTCACAGAAACATTTCAAAGGTCAGATTTCTTCTCCAACAAGTGGACGCTGAAAAGGTTATGCATCACGTCACCTTGACTACTACAATAGGCCTCTCTAGAGCTCCCCCAAAGAAGTATTAAACAACTACCTTTATTTCAGTTCGTGGCTGCAAGGGTTTTGTCAGGGATGGTAACCAGGAACATGGGAAAAGTGCCCAAACGCAGGCAACGGGATGACTTTCAGTGACATAATCCACAAAAACACAGGCAGGAAGGTGACATGAACACCAAAGAACCATCAAACACGACAAGCAGAATACTAAGAAAACATGACAAACACGACAGTAAGAATACCAAATGAAAATGACAAACATGAACAAGGATCTGACAAAGAGCAAAGGATTGGGAAAGGTATTCGTAGTGAGTCACTAATGAGGGAAGTGAAGACAGGTGAAAACAATCAAGGGCAGGGAAACGACAGGGAAAGACAGGAAATAACAGAGCAAGAGCAGACTACAAAATAAAAAATTAATGAACAAATACACACTAAAACACAAGGGAAGTGATAATACATAACACAGGATTTAACAGAACCAAAAGCAGGCAGGAAGTAACCTATGACAGTTGGGGACAGAGTCAGAAACACAACAGAGACACGTGGCACATGAAAACAAACAAAAAACACATGGCGAACATTACATAAAACTGTCCAGAAGGGTGTGCCAAAATGTGTGACAGTTTTGACAGTTTTGACACCCCAGTTTTGAAAAAGAGAGACTACATTACCCCTGCACTCTGTACACTACACTGACTACATGTGTATTTTAGAATAGATTTTTACAAAATGGGATAGGTTCTCCTTCTGATTTTTAGGTTTAGCATTAACATACTTGAATGACTGCATGAAGGAACATGCGCCTCATACAACTTTTAGATCCTCCAATGCTTTTAAACCACAAGAGAAGTGGTGAGACGGCTTTTAGCTTCTATGCCTCTTAGCTTTGCAATGCCCTACTAGGCAATAGAGAGGCAGACACTCTTAATACCTTTAAGAAACTACTTAAACCACACTTACACAATGAGTGCATGCCTCAGTGTGTGTGTCTGTGTATGTAGGCCTCTATAGTGGAACTTGTTTTTTGGATCTGTTTTTGCCGGGGTATGTACTAGATTTTTACGGGTGTAATAATGTGCATTATTATACACTGGCTGTCTATCACCTGAGGCTTTATGGTGCGTTCCATTTAGATTCGGAAGTCGGAATTTCCGAGTTCCAAGTCGGAAATTTCAGCAGAACCCTTTAAGTCAGATTTCCAAATCGAAAAGTCAGATGAATCTCAAAACCCGGACTTCAAAATCCAAAATGGCTGTTCTGCGCAACAAGAGAAACAGTAAAGAACGCTGTAGTAAATACTGTTTTTTAGCACTTTTGTATATGTGTGTCTTATTAAAACAGTCGTACACACAGTACTGTCCAACTTCTATCTGTGGACATCTGTTGCTACAGTGTATGCACAAAATGCAGCGTTATCAGCTGTTATCAACTGGTATTGCTAACAATGGCTAACATTGCTAGAGCAAACCAAGCGCAATAAAAGTTTTCCTGGAGGTGTCCGTCTTGGTTTTCCGGCTTGTTGTAACTGGAACGCGGTTAACTCGGGTGTGACATAATTCCCAGGTCCAACTTCCAACGAAAATGGAAAGCAGTAGGGCTGGGCAAATAAACAATCTCATCTCAAGATCGGGATAAAATGTATGTTGATTACTATCGGTAAGCCTTGACATTTTTACTTGATATAGATAGAGCCTTGCAGCAGAAATAAATGCAAACAGCCAATAAGTCTGCCATTTTTTGGCTCGCACATTTACCACGAGGCATTGTTTACTACCAGTGGCGGCATAGAAAGCTCTGGAACGGAGGAGAAAACATGAGTGAAACCGGCAAGAGGCACAAATTCGAAAGTACAAGCAAAAGAACACTGGCATCCTCCAAAGATGAGGAAATTGTGAACAAAAAACAAAAAAAAGGGCCACACAAAAGCACATGAATTGTCTGTAAAAACTAAGGCAATCAATCGCATTCTGATTCTGATATGAAAGGCGATCGAAAAGAAGCATGCATATCGGGAGTGCAGTGTATTACAGTCCAGAAAGGCAATTTCCCACGAGACACGAACTTGTGTATTGTTCTAATCCAACTCTGTGAAGCTTCAAACCACAACATTTTAAGATGGCGCAGCCAATCACAACAAACCAATCGGTGATACATCACCGATCGGCTGTTGTACCTTAAAGGCACAGTCTCTCTCAACGACAGACAAACCATATGCATGTAGAATGCACACACACATACGTAACACTGGATGTAGAATCCACACAGTTGTACATAAATGTACAGAGCCTTTATAATCCTCCTTTTTGTCTTGATTGTATCTCTACAAACATTTGAGATGTTTGCTGCCCTGCCAAAATCAATTTGTGATAGGTATTCACAGCTTTTAGTTTTATTTGCATTATTTGCATAATTTTCAAGGCAAGTGAACTTGCATTGTTTTGTTCAGGCAGATACAGCAAGTATCTGCCTGTTAAATGTTTACATTAACATTTTGTTATTTATGAATAAACTAATGAAACCTCTGGTTTCATCAGGCTTCAGCCATTATCAGGATACCCTTCAAACTGGCAGCATTATCAGTATATATTGTGATAAAAATCATGGGGGGAAAAATCATGATCATATTTTTGCCATATCGCCCAGCCCTAGAACGCAGCATTATATCCTGCGGCTCTACACCCTGGGTCTCTACCTGTGTCTCTACACCATGGGCTGGGTCTCTACACACTAGATCTATCCACACTGGGCTGGGACCCTACACCCTGGGTCTCTACACCATGAGTCCCTTCCTTTTGAGCTAGGTCTCTACGCCCTGGGTCTATACACCATGAGTCTCTTCACCCTGAGCTGGATCTATACACCATGAGTCCCACCACTGAGAAACCGGTGGTGGGCCTCATCAGTGACAACGATGAGACAGCAGGGAAGAGGTCCAGCACCTTACAGTGTGGTGTGCCAACAACAACCTGGCACTCAACACCAAGAAGACCAAGGAGCTCATCGTGGACCACAGGTGTCACACACTCCCCAATCCATATCAATGGAACGGAGGTTGAGCGTGTCACCAGCTTCAAGTTCCTGGGTGTTCACATCTCCGAGGACCTCTCTTGGTCCCTCAACTCCTCTGCCCTGGTCGAGGCTCACTAGCGCCTCTTCTTCTTGAGGAGACTGAAGAAGGTACGTCTCTCCATTTAGATCCTGGTGAACTTCTACAACTGCAGCATCAAGAGCATCCTTACCAACTGCATCACAGTCTGGTATGGCATCTGCACCACCGTGGACAGAACAGCACTGCAGAGAGTTGTGAAAACGGCCCAACGCATCACCGGCTGCTCCCTCCCTACCATCGAGGGTGTACAGCGCAAGCGCTGCCTGCGAAGGGCGCGCAGCATTGCCAAGGATAACTCCCACCCCAGTCACAAACTCTTCAACCTCCTACCTTCTGGGAGGCGCTACAGATCCCTCCAGACCCGGACTAGCAGATTCAGAGACAGCTATTTCCCCAGGGCTGTCACTCTTCTGAACTCTTCACCCCGGTGAGTCCGCCCACCCCCGACATCTGCACATTTGCACTATACCCTACCCCCCTCCCCCTAAACCGTCACCACCCCCTGAACTGCATATTGACTTCAGCACCACCGTCAGACTTGCACACTGGACATTTGCACTACCCTGTATACTGTATATCACTGTACATTACTGTATATACCCTCTACTGTATATGTACTGTATATACTCTGCTGTTCACCCCTGTGAACACCTATTACTGCTTATACCTCTGTCTATACTGTAGATACGTCAGTGTATATTTCTGCCGATACTTTCTGCCGATACCTAAATGTATAGCGTACACCATATCTATATTTATTAACATATACTTATATGCACTGTAGATTCGGTATATTCTTATATGCACTGTAGATTCCGTATATTCTCTGCAGATCCTACATTTGCACGTTTACTCCGGACCCGGACCTGTCAGACATTTGCACTGTTCCCCGTATATACCCCGCTGTACACCCCAGTGTATATGCACTACTGCATATACCTCTGTCCATACTGGACATACCTCAATGTATAGCAATGTATATCTCTGCCTATAATGTACATACCTCAATGTATAGTGTACACCATATATATATTCATGTAGACATACCTATATGCACTCCGTAGATTCAGCATATTCCCTGTAGATTCTGTACATTCTCTGTAGATTCTGCGCATACTGCTTACTGTTTCACTGTTCTACTGTTGCACTGTTGCTACTACTTTTGCATTCTGGTTAGATGGTAACTGTATTTCGTTGTACTAGTATGCGTACTCTGTGCAATGACAATAAAGTTGAATCTAATCTAATAAACCATGAGTCTCTTCATCCTGAGCTGGGTCTCTTCACCCTGGGTATCGACACTCTGGGCCTCTACACCCTGAGACTCTACAGACAAGTCACAGGCATGCCCTTAAGCGCAAACATTCGTCAGGGACTCTGTGACGTTTCTCTGGGACTCTACAGACCCAAGGTGGAGGTGTGGAAGTGATGTAGCTATGGGGTTATTTCAGACCGAAGTATAATTTGAACTTTTTGTACGATGGAAAAAAAGAACAAGGATTGCTGATTCAACTTCAGTCTGTCAGTGTAAATACTCCTTTTAACTTTTACGTTACACCATTTTTGACGGACAGACCGACAGATATTTAGACAGGTAGACAGATGAATTCTCTTTGAATGAAAACCAGACAGGTTACACAAACACACTGCCTTAATCACACACACACACACACACACACACTCATAACACACAGGTTTCAGTGTCTTAGACAGACTAGCCTTTCAGTGAAACGATGTGTGTGTGTGCGCGCGCGCGCGCGGGCGTGGGTGTGTGCATGTGTGTCTCACCAAAGCGATAGAGAATCTCTCTTCAAGCTCTGCCGGGTCCGGCATGGGCAGTTTAACCGGAGCAGCGCGAGCCCGGATCACCGCCAGTTGGCTCTCCATGCTCTCCGTGTTCCCCATGACGCGCACGCGGACGGATCTCCTCGACACACGCCCGCACAAGGGCCGTTTGGTCCGACTGGTAGAATGAGATGATCAATCAATAATCAATGAATAACTCCACACACACACACACACACACACTCTCTCTCTCTCTCTCTCTCTCTCTCTCTCTCACACACACACACACACACACACACACTGCTCTGAATCCAACGTCAATCAAAACACATGCACGCGGTGTGTGTGAGAGAGAGAGAGTGGGTGAGAGAAATAGAGGGAGAGAGAGAGAGATCACACACCCCTCTCGCGCCGACACACGGGTAGAACCGGCGGCTTCCTTTGATGTGTCGACGGTTCGGTTCCGTCGATTCCACCGAGAGCCCAGAGCTCACAGTGCGCGCATCCTAGCGACGCCTCGCATCTCCTCTTCTATTGTCTCTCCATCCGTCTTTTGTCTCCTCCCGCTACGGTTCACCCAGCCTCGGTACCGGCGACCGCACGGGCTCAAGCATCAGGCACGCATGAAGAGGAGCGAAGAGCGTGCTCGTGTTGTTAGGAGCGTGCTCGTGTATGTGTGACTGTGAGTGTGAGTGTGTGTGTGTGTGTGTGTATGTGTGTGTGTGTGTGACACGGATCCAGCCCTCACAACGGGAACTCTGTTTCTGTGTCTCTCTACCACTCGCCTTGGCCACGCCCCCCTCTCGACACAATGAGCATCCTGGGCATCGTTCTCAGCCTTCATATCTATTCATATGTATACCCCTCGTCTGATCAGACTATGAGTTAGCTTACTGGTACTAAGATGTCATTTAATATCCTGTTCCACCATCTGAGATCAAATAGAACGGCAGGTAAACCAGCGAGCTAATGGCTAACGATTTAGCTTTGTTCGAGTGACATGGATCCTGGGTAATGTAGTCGCGCTGTGGAGCCTGTGTGTGTGTGTGTGTGTGTGTGTACGGGCTGTAAATTAATTGGTGTGCCTCAGTGTTGCACATGATATATCCCCAGTTTGCCGTCTTATAGCCGATACATGACGGATCACAGCAATAAACTCCCGGTGTTATGCCACATTCTCAACCCCGTTATATATTCCTCTCTGCCCACGTTTCTGCCCCTTGTCCAAGAGATATAATACCTCCATCTAGCGGCATGATATTGTCTCTACAGGTTGTCTTTTCATAAATTGTATGTATTAGACGTTTTGCCATCAGGAGGCACTGTTGTCCCAAATAATGTAACACTCTATCCGTCTGTGTGTGTGTCTATGAGAGAGAGGACTGCGTACATAACGTTTCAGCACCATGGATAGTTCCCCCTGTATCTACTTTGCAAACATTCTCGCTCTCTCCCTCTCGCGCTCTCTCTGTTTGTCTGTATGTCTGTCTGTCTCACTCACTCACGCACTCGCTCTCTCCCTCTCCATTCCATCAGTGCGCTTCTGCGTGCTCGCCGCTGCGACAGGAGAGAGAGAGAGAGAGAGAGAGAGATACAGGGGGAGAGAGGTAGAGAACGGTAGAAGAGAGTGAAAGGAAGGTAGGGAGGGAGAGAGAGATTGAGGAGGAAAGAGATGCTTGCGGATCAGAACCGCTGTTCTTCGTCTCGCGGCAACAATCAGATTTTAACCTCCACGATCTAACGGACAGGGAGGCTCACGGGTAGGCCTATAACGGTAGACCGGTAGCAGGTAGGTCAGTAGCGCGAAGCTGCGTCATGGGCGCAGTGCTGTCCTTGTCGCCGAGCGCGCGGAAAGCGGCGGGTGCCGCAGCGGAGGAGAAACATGCGGGGAAAAAACCCGCGAAAGGAAACCTCAAGAAGCGCCACTCCGCGCTGCTACACGCGCTCACATGGAAGCGCCTCGTGGCCGCCAAGAAGAAAGGCGCCAAGAAGGTTAACCCGACCCCGCGCGGTAGCACACGGAGCGCGGAGCCGTTAACTGAGCGGCAAAACACCGACAGCCTCGTGAGGCCCGGACATAAACCCGCTCCTCTCGCAGTGCCGGTCCTAACCCTATCGGAGCGGAGCCTGCTGTCCCCGCGCCGAGTGGTGGTGCAGGTGTGTGTGTGTGTGTGCGTGTGTGCGTGCGTGTATGTGTGTGTCGAGAGCTACTTCCTGTATCTATATATAATGCGTGTTTGTGTGTTTGTGTGTGTGTGTGTAGGCCTCTACAGGTGAGCTACTTCGCTGTCTGTCTGACTTCCTGTGTCGCCGTTGCTCTAAACTCCAGCAGCTCTCCTCCAGCGAGGTCATTACTTGGTTCCGCAATGTAGACCGCGCCCTATTGGTTCAAGGCTGGCAGGTATGAGTATTACTCCTACTACTACTACTGCTGCTAATATTACTATCATGACCACCAACACTACTACTATAATACTACTACTACTACTACTACTAGTACTACTACTACTACTACTACTACTATTACTATTACTATTACTACTACTACTACTACTAATATACTACTATTTCTAATATTACTATTAGGAGTACCACTACTACTGTTAATACTACTAATATTACTATGGACACTACTACTATACTGATAACTTCTACAATCAAAATTCTATTACTAATATTACAACTACTGCTACTACTTCTACTACTATGATTGGTAATTTTACTACTGCTAATATTACTATTGCTATCGCTATTACTACTACTACTATTGTTATATTACTATTACTATCCCTAATACTACTATTACTACTGCTAATATAACTATTGCTACCACCACTACTACTGCTGCTAATAATGACTACTACTGGACATAGTACTAGCTGATGGCAGTACTAACTGATGTTAATATTAACTGATCATAGGACTAATTATATCATATGTTTAGGATCAGGGGTTCATCACCCCAGCCAACCTGGTGTTTGTGTACCTGCTGTGTCGGGAGGCAATCCACTCGGACATCTCCACCGAGTCGGAGCTCCAGGCCAGTGTTCTCTCCTGCCTCTACCTGTCCTACTCCTACCTGGGCAATGAGATCTCTTACCCCGTCAAACCCTTCCTGGTGGAGACCAGCAGAGACGCCTTCTGGCAGAGGGGCCTCAGCCTCATCTCCAGCATGAGCTCAGACATGCTGCGCATCAATGCTGACCCACACTTCTTCACACTGGTCTTCCAAGACCTCAAGAGCCAAGGGGCAGCCCGGGAGAGAGACAAAGAGAGAGAGGTGGAGAGAGAAAGAGAGAGAGAAGTGGAGAGAGAAAGAGAGAGAGAGGTGGAGAGAGACAGAGAGAGAGAAGTGGAGCGAGAAAGAGAGAGAGAGGTGGAAAGAGAAAGAGAGAGCGATGAGAGAGAGAGAGAAAGAGAGAGAGAGGTAGAGAGGGAAAGAGAGAGAGGGATGGAGAGCGAAAGAGAGAGGGAGGAGATAGAAAGAGATGAGAGAGCAGAAAGAGAAAGAGAGAAGACAGTCAGTCTGGATCGTTAGAACTACATGAGAATACTAGTGTATACCAGAGACTATGAGACTAGAGTATACGAGGCGATATGACTAGAGTATACCAGACTATATGAGACGAGAGTATACCACACTATATGAGACTAGAGTATACCAGACTATATGAGACTAGAGGATACCAGACTATATGAGACTAGAGGATACCACACTATATGAGACTAGAGTATACCAGACTATATGAGACTAGAGTATACCAGACTATATGAGACTAGAGTATACCAGACTATATGAGACTAGAGGATACCAGACTAGAGGATACCATATGAGACTAGAGGATACCAGACTATATGAGACTAGAGGATACCAGAATATATGAGACTAGAGTATACCGGAGAATATGAGAAAAGAG
>OMOU01084536.1:3292-21797 GCA_900312585.1 Malacocephalus occidentalis
TCTATTTAGTTTAAGGCAATATTTGAAAATCAGTTTTGGGTTTTTTATAATTAGCGGACGGACAACCCCCCGTCTTTATTGTCGCGGTCACACTATGCATGTACACCCGTGCACGGCGGCCCTCCCAGTCCACCCCCCCCACACACACCCCCATAGGTGTCGCCGTGATATTGTTCCTCCGCTTTTATCCCATCCATGGCCATCTTCCTCCACGATCAGGCCAGGAGCAGTGGGCAGCTAGTGCAGCGCCCGGGGACCACCTCAATCCAATTGCTACTGGTCAGGCGACGGTCTTCTTCCATGTTTTTAGAGGGGTTATATATACAGTGTATATATATGGAGGAACCCCAGGGAGCACGGGGAGAACATGGAAACTCCACACAGAAAAGGCAACGGTCTTCTTCCATGTTTTTATAGGGGTTATATATACAGTGTATATATATGGAGGAACCCCAGGGAGAACACAGAACTCTACACAGAAAGGGCTGTTCACGAAATCCCAGCACTGAAGACATGGGGTGAACCAACCATGTCCCAGGCGGGAATCGATCCCAGGACCTTCTAGCTGTGAGGCGACAGCACTACCGACTGTGCCACCGTGCCCCGTGCCCCGTTTTTTTACATAAGCTCAGTTTTATTCTTGTAATTTTATATCAGACATTCATCAACTGTGCTGTACGAAACTACCCTAACAGAGGGAGATGTATGGCTACAGAGTTATCTCTCACCTGCTGACTGTGGGTGGCTCATCTCTGAGGCTTTCACTGGCTCGTCATAAAATTCTCCCTTTCCCAGGAGGACCTTGGCCAAGACCGCGCTTTCACTTGTGCGCCACTTGAGGTAGTGTTCTTAATGTTTGACCCTTTGGCTGTTGTAGCAAAGTCACCTGCTACCTACCCCTGGTTATTTAGAGTGAGACACACATTTTTATTGTTTAATTGGTCATTGTCATAAATGGCCCATTGTAAAACAGACGACTTAACAAAGAGACAAAATAAAAATTGCAGCGTTTAGCAGGCATCGTTGCGATGACACGTCTGGATTCATCCATACCCAGCCTTAATGTCGGGGGAGCAAACACAGCATATATTATTTCATAATCATGATCATCCCCAACAGCTGTGTCCATCCCAGGAATTTGCCACTCCAGCCATGAGCATGGAGATCGTTCAATGGCCCAGGCCTATAGACCACCTCAAAGCTATATGCCTGTAGCACTAGATACCACCGGGTGATCCGTGGGTTGGTCCTTCATGTGGTGGAGCCAGCAGAGAGGAGCATGGTCTGAGCAGAGGGCGAAGGCGCATCCCAGTAGGTAGTACAGTAGAGTGCCAACCGCCCACTTGATGGTGAAACATTCTTTCTCCATAGTGCTGTACCTCTCCTCCCGCTCCAGGAGCCGTAGGCTCCAGGAGCAGACGCTACAGACATACCAGTCCACCCCCCAAGTGGTACCCCAGATACTTTACCTTCCTCCATCCAATTAGACACTTCTTTGGGATGGCCATGAGCCCAGCTCATCTCAGCAACTCGAGGAGGGAGTTGAAGAAGCTGCTGAAGATGCTGCTAGGTGTCACAATGAATGATGGCATTGTCCAGGGGCAGTCTCAATGCAGTACCCAATGAGAATGGTGCTGCCCGGCAGGGTGGAGAATACGTCTCCAAAATGTTGCTTCAACTCGGATAGCTTGGTTCTCTGACGTGGAGAAAGATGGCACTCAGAATTGACTGACGTGAACAGCACTGCTTTTTTACTCTGACGGTAACATGCCACCTCATCGACATCTCCCATTCGACATGTGACCACAATGGAGCAGATGGCATGGTTGCTCACTAGCTAGCATGCTAGAGCTCTCCTCAGTGTGTGTGCTGGTGGCTGACTTAACCTGTGGTACACTGATTAGCCAATGCACCACAGGCTTGCAGCCCCCCCCAGATTAACTGGGCCAGGTGAGGCCAATTAAGCGAGCCACCAACGACACACACCAAACATTTCCACAAGCCCCTTGCCACTTTGCAAGTAATTTTGAGCTGAAGGTGAGAAGTAATACAAACACTTTATCTCCCGGTACGAATTGCTGACTTTAACATCGTTTTAAACTGCTCCACTAACCAATTGGTTTGTGGATGGTACACCCTGGTGCGAATTTATGTGATCCCCTATAACCCGTAATGTTCCCGGAGGGTGTGTGACATAAACGATGTGCCTCGATCCGTTAGAATCTCTTTTGGGATTCCAACATGGGAATTGGAACAGAGTCTGCACTACGCTCTTCGCCGATATGGAGCGTTGAATAATCTATCATGACCAACAAAAAAACAATACCCCTGTGCACCACAGTCTAATGGGCTGACGAGATCCATTGCAATTCTTTGAGAGGGAATCTCTATTCATGGAATTGGCCGCAAAAGTGCTTTTGGGATGGGATTGGTTAACTGAATGGGATTGGTTAACGGATTGGTTAATTTGCATCAGGATGCACACCACCGCCATACGTTTGCATGAATGGCCAGCCAATTGAACCGTGATCATGATCCATGTCTTATCATCCCCCCAAGTGACCAGCCATCAGGCTGTTGTGAGCCACCTTGAAATCATTTCCTAGCAGCTTTTTGGAACAAGCAGCTTTTTGATTCACCTCTTCTCCTAACTAGGTGTCATGAGTCACCCTATATAATGTCCCTAACTATTATACGGTGTGACAACCAAGTCGGGGCATACCAGCTGACAATAATTAGTATTACCTGGTTGAAGGCCGAGTGTAGAGTGTCATCGTGTGTTTGCTCCAGGGACAAATCTCCCACTGGGGGAAACTCTGGGGCTGGTTAAGGGCTGCTTGTTCCTCCCCCCCTGGTGCCACGTCGGATGACCTTGCATCACTGGCAAGCACGGCACACATTCTGCATGTCCCTGGCCATCGTAACTGTGCATCCCCCTGTTCTGTCACTCATTTATTAAAGCCCGGCAAATCAGAACCTAATAAAAGCCAGGTGAGAACTAACCACAGCCCTCACATGGTTTTTCCCTTGATGTCGGATTCCTAAGGTCACGATTGGATAATTGCACACAATTCCATGACTAAAACCAACACTCACTCATGATGCTTCCAACAGTGCCCAGGGTCGAACCAGGCTTTGGTGGATAAGCATCTGACTACTCCCCCAATAACAGCAAAGCCTGATGTACTGCATACCCCCGGTATCCAGTATACTCTGCTCATTTCATCCAGCAAGGCATTGTTGATTTTCATCAACAATGCCTTGGTTGCCTTCAATCAGGATGTTAAGTGTTTATTTCCAAAAATGGAAGGCTCAGCCCTCCACACCAATGGTGTTCATGTATTCACACCCACAGTGCCCACATTCTCCATCATATATGTTGTTATATGGGAGGCTGGTTACTCCTAGTTGTGTCCTTTCGTGGTGTTTATTAGCCTGCTGCAAACACCAAGGGTTTTGATCAAAGATCAAAATGATATCCCTGCATGGTGTCTACCTTCACACCAACCATCTCAGTCAAATAATTGTGTCCCCTTTAATCTGGCCACCTGGATCCCAATCAGACCTTTCCTTCCTGTCTAGCTGCTAAAATGGGAACCATCTTGTAGTGTGACGTGAATGTCGATACTGAAGGGCCAGTGTGGAAATTATGAGAGAAATGAAAAAGCAGGTGTTGTGGGCCGGAGAAATGGAAAGGGGGAGTAGGAAGGTGAGAGGATTGGAGTGGAAGTGATTCCAAGGGAGGAGGTGAGTAGATGAGGGGTAGAGGAGGTGCAGGTTTTTCAATCACATGCAAGGATGGTTAACTTGGTGTGTGTGTGTGTGTGTGTGTGTGTGAATCCCACTGCAAACCGTCCCTGACAACAAGATGAATCGCTACTCTTCAACCCTGATGAAAGTCTCCAGCCAGGACTACCTCTCTCTCTGTCTCTCTCTTAATCCCTCTGTCTCTCTGCCCATCTGTGTGACCCAAAACCCTCTCCTGGTCTGCCTATGTCTCTTACTTCTATGACTCTCTCATGTTCTCTCTCTCTCTATGTGTATGTGTGTGTATCTCTCACCCTGTCTCCATTCACCTTATATCTCTGCTATGAAGTATGAAAGTACTGGTGATCTTTGACCGTGTTATCTGTGGTGGTAGGAAATGATGGTGTGTGTGTGTGTGTGTGTGCGTACATGCGTGCGCGCACAAGCAACAATCCGCCTGCTTTATGGTTGCTGTCAAATGCAAACTCCTTATCTCCCAACAATTTATTCATGTATTCATATGTGTGTACTGTATGTGTGTGTGAATGGTCCTGGCAATTCCTTATTGGATATTGCATCTCGAACAGATGAGACTTCTAAATGCAAGAAACACACAATGGTTGCAGGATCCAAGAGTATTTCCTGCATGTCTCCTCCCTAGTAGAGTGAGCCCTGAACAAAGAGTAACAGGGCTTGTTAACACAGCTCCACCCCGCCCCACACAGGGAGTCCTTACTCAAAGATACACATGTTTACATTAGTGGGGCAATAAACCCATTCAGGAGACAGGATGAAGGGGGCAGGGAAGGCCAAGGGAAGGGTTGGTGCCCCTGCATATCTTTATGACCTGCAGCTGTGAGCCAATGCAGTTTCAGCACACAACATGATTAAAGAATTCAAAAAAGAAATGATACATAGGAGAAAAGTAGCAGAATACAGATTTGTCACTGTGTGTGTGTGTGTGTGTGTGTGTGTGTGTGTGTGTGTGCACGCGCACATCACAGCCTGTGGTGAGAAGCCTTCAAAGTTCAAGTCAAGGGGCAAGCAGAATTATGTCGGGGGCTGCATCAGCTGAGAAGCAGATGAAAAAGAAACAGTCACTCACTCACAATTTCCCAAATGTCAAGCTTGGCATCCAGAGACACATAATCAGTTGATGACTACCATTGTACGTTATCAGAATTATAAGCTAGTACTTTATCGTGTACACCACTGTGATGTGATGCGAAATGCATTCAGAGAAATTATTTTTGGTATACTCCAAAAAAAAGTCTGTCTCTCTGTACCAGTAATGTATCCATGGAAAAATATTGATTATTAACTGTATTCAAATTCTATCATTCAAATTAATTAATGTGGGGATCGATAGTGTTCGTTTTATCTGTTATCTATTTCACATATAAGCTAAAACTTTATGTGAATGTGCCTCTATTTTCTTCATGAAATATACTGTATATATATACAGTATATATTTGTTTTTATGTATTATTTTTTATTTTATATATATTATATATATTATATATAGAATATATTATATATTATTTTTTCTATTTCTGCTAAGTGTAGCACAAAGCAGTCTGCAAACAACCAGTCTGCAAATGTAGCATGAATCCCCTCGTTCCACCAACTGTGGAATGTGGTCACAGTTGAGAGTCCAAACCCTGTCTTTATACAAGCCATTCCAAGAAACACACTCAAATGGGGCAGTTGAGAATAACCATTTAACACATTAGCATAGAAACTGCTGCAACAGAGGTAAAGGAATACACTCCTTCAGCTCTGATGCGAATGTCCTCTTTCTCTGCCGAGGTTGATTGTTTTACTGTTTATATGTTCAGTACACTATATACAATATGGACAGCAGCAATTGAGTGCTCGTACATGTGGAAGGCATGTTGTTCGGGTGTGGGGGATCATGTTATATTTATTATATTTATATATTTAATGGATTGAATGTCCCATACAACGGCATGAATGCATACAATCTTCAGGCAGGCAGCAAGGCTGATTGTCCCTGTGACTGATTGCAACTGCCAGTACAGTGTGTCAAGAAGAAAGGTAATGGAGATAGCAAGCGGCTATTAACTGAACCACAAGGACTTGGAAGTTCTTACTCTACTTATTTACGACAGTATATACTCATAATCTACTTTAAATGATAGGCCTATATGTAATAATTATGTGTCCATGCACCAGATGTGTAACATTTTTTACTGAAATGAAACAAATTTTAATCAGCTGACATTTTATGGAAGGTGGAAAATTATGGTTAGAGTTTAAGGACATTTTAGGACATATACTGAAATTTTGTAAGGATATTAAGGAAATAAAATGATATGTGTCCCGAGAACACTCACCGTGAGGCAGCATCTATTGTTTTGGCGACTAATATGAGGAAAGTGTTGCCTAAATATCACCAGCACATTGAACATTGTTATTCACAACTATGGAACAGCTACAAACCCCTCCCTCGCTCTGACTTTGGTAAGGAGGATCACATCTCAGAGATGCCAAAAGTGCCTACAGGGACACGTTGGAGTCTAACTACCATAGATCTCGCATGTGGTGTGGATTGCGAGCCATCATAGAATATAAAGGGAGAAATAGCAGTGATGCCCAGCCAGTATTCAGTATCGTGTCTTAAAAGCCATCTCTCCTGATGAGCTCAACACCTTCTGCGCATGATTTGATGTGAGCAACACTTCCTACAGCAAGGCTAGCTGAGGACCAGGGTGACTGCACCCTAACCATGGCTGATGTGAGGAGAGCTCTGAAAGAATAAACCCAAGGAAGTCACTGCGGCCAGATGGCATTCCAGGCCGTGACTTCAGAGGGTGTGCCGACCAACTAGCAGAGGTATTCACCTCTATATTGTATCAGTCTGCAGTCCCCAGACAACCATTGTCCCCGTACCGAAGAAACTTTCCATCACCTGCCTGAATGACTACTGCTCTGTGGCACTGTCCTATGTTATCATGAAGTGCTTCCAGCGGCTAGTCAGAAACCACACCTGCTCCACCAATGTCACCTTGGACCCCCTTCAATTGAATTACTGTCCCGACAGATCTACAGACGATGCCATCGCCCTGACAGTACATACCGCAATCTCCCACCTGGATGGAAACCCAGAAGTGAGAATGCTATTCATAGATTACAGTTCAGCATTCAACACTATTGTGCCCACTAAGCTCGTTCTCAAGCTCAGGAGCGTGGAGTTTAACACATCCCTTTTCAACTGGATCCTGGACTTCCTGACGGGCTGACCCCAGGTGGTGAGAATGGGCAGTCTGACCTCCTCTGTTCTGACCCTGATCACAGGAGCCTGTCATACTCAATCCATTCCTTTACACCCTGTACACCGTTTTACTGGCGCACCAGTAAAAGCAAGAGAGAATCCACTCTGACTGCATTACTGCCTGGTTCGGCAGCTGCTCTGCTGCTGATCACTAGGCCCTCCAGAGGGTAGTGAAGACAGCAAGAGCGCATCATCGGCTGCCATCTGCCAGCCATGCAAAGCATATACCACACATGATTGTATTAGGAAAGCATAGGAAAGCATGGCAAATCATTGAGGACTACAGCCACTACGGCCACGGACTGTTCAAGTGGCTACAGTTACCGGTTACCAAAGCATCCAGGCATGGACTACCAGACTCAAAAACTGTTTTTGCCCCCAGCTAATGAACACATATACCATGTTTAAACATTGCATGTAGCTACGTAGATTTGTACAATATGGGCCAGCTTAGCATGGGCATCTTTGTGTGCCGACTACCACTGTAGTGGACATGCCTCTATTCTGACACTGGGCTTTGCCCTATACATGTCTAGAGTTTTGTCTGTGGACTCTGACTCCATTAGTAGGAGGGCAATATTCTTCTTTGGTGGGTCAGATTCCATTCCGCTTCATCATCTCAAGAGTTGAATTCCAGGGACTCCTCTTTGCTTAGTTTAGATACAGCCAGTTTGTACCCCTCACTGGCCTCACCTGTTTGCTTCCATCATTAAATGTAGCCCAACATGCTTTACAAGAACTCAGTAAGTAAAAAAAATACAAAATGTGGGATATATCTAGAAAGAGAAAGAGAGCATGGTGTCAATAGGTGTTATGTAAAGCATGGTGTTATCAGTAGCTTTAGCAACATCTCCTATCAACTGCATGCCGATGACATCCAGTTGTATTCTTCTTTTCCTAAACTGTCTGTACTGAACATCTGTTTAACTGCAATAATGAACTGAAAGGCAGATACTTTCTTGCAGTTAAATGTAGATAAATACAAAGTATTGATCATGGCCCCCGATAACCTTCAGTCATTGATTAAGCAGAACCTTGATGCGTTGGTGCTTATCCACATCCTCTCTGACCAGTCTGTGTAATCTTGGTGTGATCTTCGACCAATCCTTGAGTTTTGATGTTACATTAGACTAGATGCTATCTCCTTCACCTGTTTCTTTTCAAGAAATATTGCCAAACATAGGTCTATTGTGGCACAAAAGGAAATGGAGATGCTAACACAAAAGTCATGCTTTTATCTCATCATGTTTGGACTACTTTAGTTCGCTTTTTACCTGCCTCAACAAATCCTACACCATATATACAAACTGTCCAAAATGCTGCTGCAAGCCTCTTAACGCCATCCAACCGTTGGTCACACATTACACCCATTTTAAACTCTCGGCATTGGCTTCCGGTCAATTTTAGAATGAATGTAAAAAATGTAGTGCTCACTTACAGAGGCACCACAGTATATTATGGGCCTTTTGCAACCCTACACCACATGCCGTGCCCTTAGGTCCTCTACCCAGGGCCTTTTAAGTGTACCTCGGACACACTTAAAGACTCAGGTGCTTTTCAATCAGCAATCCCTTTGGAACATTGGGGTTCTTAGACTCTGTGGACAGCAGCTAAAAGCTTATTCAGACAAGCATTGTGTAGCTTGTGGTATTTTATCTTTTAGTTCATCTCTTATGTCTGTTTTCCCCTCTATATTTTATTTGGTATACTTTTGTAGTTTTTTAAATTTATTTATTTGTTTTGTTTTGTGTGAAACTGTGACTGGTGTCTGTGAAAGATGCCATTCAGTCCAGAGAGTGAGTTGAAAAAACAGCCTGTGACTGTGAAAGATTCATATCCTGATTGCGTAGCGGTGAATAAACTACAATGATAGCTTCACTCCTATGCTCTTCATGCACCTTAACACTGATATGAAAACTCTGTTTAATCTTGTGATTCTGTAAGTATAACTAGTGAATTGACAGCAGCCCTTCATGATGAAAGCCGGTTGTTTATCTTTTCAATACATTTCCGATGCTGCTGTCATCATCCGCTGCTAACATAGCCATTTCGCTGCGGCCGCACATGGATTTGCGAGTAGACGTGGCGATGTGATGGATTGTGTAGGTGAGCATACAGCCTGCTCAAACATGCCAGAGAACAGAAGGCACTCAATTGTTGTAGAAGGTCAAGTCCTCACCTCAATATGGAACTTGGGGATTTATAGCAGACCAGAAGTACAGAGAGGAGTGGCTGCCAATGCTGTTAAAGGTGCCCTCTCTTGCTCTGCCTGTTCATATGATGTACATCTGCACTCCTCTTCGTTTTTTAGTGTGCCGTTGTGTTCAGTATTGTGTCTTAAAGGTGCTGTAGGGAAGATTGGAGAGCTGTAAAGAGAGAGAGAAGACAGTGGAAGACAGCTCCTGTCCTCTGTACATTTCCCCTCCATTGAGAAGTGTTGCATGCACTCACCTGTGATTGACAGGCAAGCTGGGTTCCCCACACCAATCAGAGCAGAGATTAAATTAGCCAGGAGCGATCTCAATTGGCTCATACAGAGGCAGGCAAACCAGATATATATCTCACCAGTATCTGACAGGTGGCATTTCTAACAAATGATATAGCCTTTCAATTTTTCATAGCTCTTAAATCATACCTACAGCACACTTTTTTATGTGGCAGAATACATTATATAGGAGAGGGTTGTTGGGGCATTTAGGTGTGCACTTTTCATTGTTGACACCAGTCACCATTGAATACAATACAATATCTTACAATAGCATCGTTGCAATTGAAATTACTAAAACTACGGCTACTACTTTATTTCTAGCTACTACTACTATTTCAACTACTACTATCATTACCACAACTAATAATAATCATGATGGCAATGGTGTGCCCTCCCAGTCAGAGCACAATGTCGTATCATGACAACTGGCTGTCGGGAAGGAGAGTCTGTGCAGCAGTTAATCTAGCATCCATTCAATCCTCAGGAGCCAAGCATCAGTCAATCACTGGCTCCTGGTCCTCCCCTTGGGGGGTGTCACTCCCTGGTGCCGTGATCTGATTGAACGTGTTCATGGCCGGTGGCTGAGTGCTCATTGTCACCCCCTGCGTGTTTACAATGTGAAGGATCCTGACGCACTCTCACTTCTCACCTCTATATAGCGTGCATGTGTGTTTGTCTGCGGCAGTGTCTTCGACAGTGTATGTATGTGTTTGTCATAGTAAATGGTAAATGGCAATGTTTTTCACACCTGGAGATGCTCAAAATGCTTGACAATGTTTGTCTCATATTTACCCATTCATACATACATCTATACAACCACGATGGTGTCAACCATGCCAACAAACAGTTTGGGTTAGGTTATGGTTAAGTGTCTTACTCGGGGACACCCCGATACTAATTAGATTAGATTCAACTTTATTGTCATTGCACAGAGTACATGTGCTAGTACAATGAAATGCAGTTAGCATCTAACCAGAAGTGCAAAAGTAGTGGCAACAGTGCAACAGTAGAACAGTGAACAGTAACAGTAAGCAGTATGAGCAGAATCTACAGAGAATGTACACAATCTACAGGGAATATGCCGAATCTGCATATAGGTATGTCTACATACATACATATGGTGTACACTATACATTGAGGTATGTACAGTATAAGCAGAGATATACATTGAGGTATGTACAGTATGGAGAGAGGTATACTCAGTAGGGCGTATACCCTGGGGTGTACAGCAGGGTATATACAGGGAGCAGTGCAAGTGTCTGACGGGTCCGGGTCCAGAGTCAATGTGCAAATCAGCAGAGGATATATGGAATCTACAGTGCATATATGACTATACAGAATCTACAGTGCATATATGACTATACAGAATCTACAGTGCATATATGACTATACAGAATCTACAGTGCATATATGACTATACAGAATCTACAGTGCATATATGACTATACAGAATCTACAGTGCATATATGACTATACAGAATCTACAGCGCATATGAGAATATACGCAATCGACATGCAAATGGCTGACGGGTCCGGAGTCTAGGAGGCACCAGCCGTGGATCCAACCAGCAACCTTCTGGTTGCCGGAGGATTTGCTCTACCTCCTGAGCAGTAGTGCATGCTAGTAGTATTGTAAAAGTTAAATTGTAATATTGTAAAAATTACAATTACAAAAGTATGAATTATTAACATAAAAAAGGGTATAAATCTGAATTAATAATAACGGGGCACGAACCTGGAACCAGGGACCAATAACCAAACAGTGGAGTCTGCCTCATATCATATACCAAACTATTAGAATTAAGTTTACCTAATTACAATAGGTAGCACTGGTGAAGGATTCAGAATTCTTTACGCGACAAAGGCTGGCTTCAACAGAACATTCAAGCAATAACCACAAAAGTTATGATATCAGAACCTTCATTAAATTGACATTGGTAAATAGCAAAAAGTAAATATCCCTTAAATACGCAATGAACACCCTGGTATGTTTATGTGTGTATGTATGTATGCATGCATTTGTGTGGACACAAAATGGCAGCTGAAGGGGGAACAAAGAGTCATAAAACAGAGGAGGGGGGACCATGAAAAGGGGGGGGGGGCTTTGATAAGCTCTAACCATAGGAACAGGTTTCTCTGAACATGGGTACATGGATCACACAGGTTTACACTATAATTTGGTAATATCAATATAATATCAATATAATATCAAAACGAGTCAGAATACCATCATAACACACTACCTGTGCCCAGATATCTACCTTGATCGTGTGGTTAATTTGCCATTCCATATGTGGCCGTTTTACCCTGCTGTCATCCATCTATCTATCCCTCTGCAGGCTGCTGGTTTGTGGATGTTTTTTGAGAAACTTTGCTCGGATCAAAAACATTAAATTGTCACAGGGCGGGAAAGAGGAACCTGGGAAAAGGACCCAAGAACAGGCAACAGGATGATTTTAGTGATTGTAATCCCAAACACGTGCAGTCAGGAAAAGGTGAAATGAACACGACGGAACCAGAAGACAAACTAAACACAACAGACATGACATGAACACGACAGAACACAAACTAAACACGACAAACAGGATACCAAGTAGACACGACAGCAAGAATATTAAATGAACATGACAAACACAAACAAGGATCTGACTAATTGGGACTAACAGGCTAACATAGGACGAATGATAGTCATCCAACGAGAAACATGTGCACACAAAATGGCCGACAATAGACAAAGGCAGGAAGCAAACTACAGGTGAGGGGCAGGGTCAAAAAAGCACAGGAAAAACCAAACACATGAACGACTAGCAGGGGCAGTGAGTCCTGGCAGAGGTACTCACAGTACACCTTTATGTCAGAAAGAAACTTAACCAGCATAGGAGGAAAAACAGAGACAGATTGTGACAAAAATGTAGACGGTGCTTTATTTGAATTAATAGATGCATGAATGAATGATTGAGAACAAAGTAGAAATGATAATGTGTGAAATGCGTGTGTCAAAATAAATAAAATAAAAACGAATGGGTAGGAGCACATTTTCTGTGACCATTAAGATATAATGCTGTGATCCTCTTTGGTGAGCCTGTAAATGGTGGAGTTTTGTGTGAGGGCCTATCCCCAGCTGGGGGGCTTATTCCTGTAGTTGACTGTACTAATATTTCACTATTTATGGTTCCTCAGGCCCCTGAAAGCTTTGAGGATGCACACAAACATGACATGTTGTTCACCTTCCACTGGAGAAAAGTGTCTCACCACTTTAGAGATGTATTTTTCCCACTCACACCTCTTCAAAAGCAAAAAAGCAAATAGCAAAATAACAATAAAATCACACAAAAAACAACCTTAACATTTTGATTCAATTGAGGTTTATTGCAACGCCTATTTGTTTTCCTTTGGCTTCAATCCATCACTATGTGACATCCGATCCATCTCTGTCTTGTTGTTAATGGTGTCATTGTGGCCCGCGTCTTTGACTAATAGTCCAAAAAGGCAGGACCAGCTAGCCTGTTGACAAATTATCCACAGCATCTATCCAAGAGTAGCTGTGAATTAAGGGCCTACGTTGAATTCTAAACCTGCTGCATTGGGGATTCTTCCCATCATTTGAAATCATTTCAGCATTTACTTTTAGCCAGGGGCACATACATTTTCACACAATACCTCCCATGGCTAACTTCCTGCTTACATGCACTGCTCATCACTTACGGATGTATGATTGAAAGTTATCACTACAATGATAAGCAGAGAGCTAAGGAGCTAATGTGGCTAGTTCTTAAAAAATCCCTGGCTGTCCATATGTTTTAAGTGAATGGCCATATGTGTATATCCACAGCTCATTTAAAAATGATTAATGTTCTTCCGATTTCATATATATATCTTGATTTGATTTGAAAGAAATGTTAATTATCTCACGTCTTAACTCCAATCTGGTCAACCTAGTAAATCCCATTAACTCAGCATCCTGGTTTAGTTCTTGCCAGACACCTCACATCTGACTGGCTATCCACATCCAACCTCACATTTGTTTTACACCTCCCCTGTTACTCTGTATAGCCATCATAAGATGAATATCCTCTGTGTAGTCAGCAATGTCTTGTCTATAGCCCCTTTTATACAGAGATTACAATATAGGCCCGTCATTATGCAGTTTTTTTCCCTCCCTATAATTCACTTCCTTCTGACTGGAAGTCCAATGCCTTATCAAGGGGAAGGATAGTGTCCTATCTAAAAGGCCCTGGCTTTGATCCTCAACATCCGCAGTCCAATTTGAAGGCATTCTTCTCTTATACCACCAGGTGGGATTGTGATTGCAGTGTGTCCAAATGTCAGAGTAGTAAAACATGTAAGCTTATTGAGCCTAATCCAATGAGCCTCAACGTCTGTCAGTGGAAAAAGAACATGCTAATGGTTGTGGTCATTACACAGGGAATATCACTTTGTATGGGCTCGCAATCATTTAGCATTGCTATCAGCTATTTAGCATGGCTATCAGCTGATCTAAAGGGATAAACTGCAGTGATGGAGCTTTCCTCCTTCTCCCGGTCATTGTAGATGGATTAGCAATGAGAGCATTAGTGTTTGCTCACTTGTTCTAAATGGTCCCTGATCATGATAACAACGCTTTACATAGCTGCACTAACTGCCAAAAGCTGGACTCTGATATACTCAAATTACAAACTCAAGCCTGCTTTTCTCTTCTTCTCTGCAATGGTAATGACATTAGATTTTTTTTAAATGGATCCTCCACACTCATTTCAAATAGCAAGCAGTACAAAAAAAAACAGTGATTGCATGTGGACTATCGGGATCCTATTGCAAGGATGTACTGTATAGTAACTCCAGTCCGCCGTTCAGAAATGTTGACAATTACAGCTTGCTGAAATATTCAGCACTGTGTCCTGCAGGTGACATAATGACCTCAGTGGTAAATAAAGCAGCGTGAGAGCGTGTGATTAAAGATTGCCTGAATTCAGACCACAAATACAGGGCCACCTGGGGTCAATTGCCAAGCACCCACATAAACACTATTGCCAATCAAGGTAACTGGCTTGAAGAGAATCCAAAACAATATAGAAGAGAGGATTGAGACTGAAGGGTTCTCTGCAAATAAGCAAGCCAAGTACATGTAAAAGAACGGACTCTTCTGAAAGTGTTAAGTTTCTCTCCAAAGAGGGGAGAATGAATACCATGGATAGAAAGAAAGATCTTCTGCTTCCTCAATAACATACATTTTTCTTGCGACTAGCGATGAAGTGCATTCATCTCTGATCCACTTTTGCAATGCATGAAGTGGCGCTAAAGATTTGCTCAAATAAGAGTTTCTAAAGGTTGTTATTGCCGGGGTGGTTGGTGAGGTTCTTGTTCTCTCAGCCTATAAAATGCTCCAAATGACTCACGCAAGACATAGCCTCTGACATCCATAGTCCAGCTCTTGGCCTTCTGGTAGCAGAAACCATTTTCACCAAAAAGCAGAAGGGGCGACGGCGGGTCACTGGCGCCATAACCAGTTGTTGCTGATATCTTCATAACTTTTGTCGTCTTTCTCATCCAGTTTCCTTCTCCGTCATGACGTGTGGTAGCAATGTTTGAAACCCTAGGTGCTATAATCTCTAGGTTAGTGTTAGGAAGGGCATCCAACTGTAAAAACCTGCTTCATAAAAGTAATGGTTGTATCTAATAAGAGGGACTCCTAGAGATAGAAGTGTCATTATCGGTAGGGTGGGTGTCAGACGTAGGCACCACCACATCGTTATCCCACAAGATTGATTTTTGCTATCTACAGGAGACAAGGTGGAGAGGTGGATCAGCCTGAATGATTCGTGGATAAGACTCCAAGTATGAGTCTTATCCAGCAACTTATTTTGGATTGGCAATAACAAGGCACTGGCGGTGTTGGAATTCTTCTGGCGGAGTAGTGCGGTGAGTATATACAAGTCAACCGTATTTATGAGAGAATACTTTCCATCAAAATCAATGAGGGTTTAAACATTCTGACCATTCTTTCAATATACGCCCCACAAGTGGGACTGGACGATACGATAAAGGATTGTGATGAACTGATTAACTTCAATGTACAGTGGCCAAGATTGGGGACATGGTGGTGGGATGAGTTTGTCAGCTATGCAGTGGAGGAGAAGAGGGGCCTGTGGAAAGCGTGGAGGAAAAATGGTGGCAGTAAGCAGGACTACCTTGAAGCTAAACGTCGAGCCAAGTGTGCAGTGTTTATCACAAAGAAGACAGTAGCTTCTTGGACATTGACGAGGGAAGGGAGGGATGTTTTCCGTACTGCCAAGCAGATGAAGAAAGAAAACCAGGATGTTGTTGGTGAGAGCTGTGTAAGGGATGATAAGGGCAATCTCTCACCTTTTAATGATAGCAAGAAAACAGTGTGAAGGGAACATTACGAGTGGCTACTTAATATTGAGTTTCCATGGTTGGCAGCGTGGACTTCGGAACCCGTTGCTGGTCCCACTGTCCTTATAACTCCCGAGATGGTAGAGGAAGCAATGAGCAAAATAAAGAAAGGCAAAACTTGACCAGAAGTGGGCTCCACTATGCTCGTGAGTGCTGGCCAATTACGAAAAGTGATCAGTCCCGGTTAGAGAGAGGTGAGAGAAGTATGTTGAGAGGGGGGACCTTAGATTTGCAATACAATAGATCAGCACACATATATCTTTGCAGTACAATTCAAAAAATGCTTTAAGCTTTGGGAGATTCTTGTGTGTTTTGCCACACTCAAGAACACAGCACCCAACCTCACAACGTGTACAGTGTGTTGACGCCTTCGCAAAGACATGGTGTCCTCCCAGAGGTGAGCAACACATCGGTACATTGAATACATTCTCTAAATATGTTTAAACATCTCTGTGGGGTAGTACAAAGAGACACTGTCTTGGGATTCCATTTCTGGATTTTCTTCGGTTCGCGTACATTTGAGGTCGGCCAAGCTATACTGCCCCTTTCTGTAATTGTATGTGACTTGCAGGCAGCTAGATGTCAGTGGGTGCAGATGCTGTATGGAGCGCCGTAAGTTTGAGAAAGTTGGTTTAGAAAGGAGAAGAAAAATGTCTGTGTGTGTGTGTGTGCTCGTGCCTGTGTGTGTGTGTGTGTGTGTGTGTGTGCATGCATGCAGTTTGACTGGGTCCATTAAGTTGCACTCAAATTCTAGTCTTGACATTCACATTATGAACATTATGACCTCTGGATTTCTGCTGTTTTCTGCTGATCAATATATCAATACATTTGATTGTTATCGAATCTATGAATGACACTCCTAAATATTCTGAAAACAATTTGTGGGGCTGGATCTGGATCTTGAGGGTTCAAGTCCTGCAAACCACTGTTAGTGTTAGGCACAGCAAGTCAGGGGAGACTTGATTATTCAGGAATACTGATGAAGAGGGAAACTGTAGACCCCAAGGGACACAATTAAAAACATAGGCACATTGTCTCTCTCTCTCTCTCTCTCTCTCTCTCTCTCTCTCTCTCTCTCTCACATGTTAAGTGTGGACACACAAAACAAACTACGGCTCCCAATGGAGACAATTAAACACACGTGAATGTATGAAAATACACACACTTTTTTAATTAAATAATAACCATTAATAATAACCATCAATCATGGGGGTGATAATGTGAATAACTTCTATTTTGTTGCGACTGCAAGGTTGGACATGGCTTTAAGGTGCAACATATCCATAGTATTAAAGTCACCACAACATTTAATTAAGAGGATGATTTGAGTTCACTTGAGCTGGAACAAAATAATGGAGCGAGCGAGAGAGAGCCAATAACATCACACAAGAATATCTACGCTCACCTCGCCTATATCAAATCCAAACCGAAATAACTCTGTCTCTCGCGCCTGCTACAGCGAACTGGTCAAGAATCCCTCTGGTGCAAGGCAGGGTCCTCCAGTCTTGGTCCTTCGCCCCGGTCCCGGCCAGTCGTCTCTGCCTGGTTACGCGTTTTGTACTGGTAATTATCTGGTTATCAGACTAGAGAAGCTAAGTCTGAGGGCAAAGTAGCACATTTTTGTTTCAACACTACCAGCCGCGTTGTAGTGTGAAGATTGAACGCCACAAAGACGCTTACTACCAAGCTCCAGACCCCAGGACCATCGACGTGCAGACCTGCTGAACTAGGCATAGTTTGTCGGCAAGACTGACCATCGCCCGATCGCCTCACACATGATCCCCAGACAAGGCGAACCAAAGCACCATCCACATTCAACTTTATCGTCATTGCACATACTAGTACACATACTAGTACAACGGAATGCAGTTAGCATCTAACCAGAAGTGCAAAAGTAGTTGCAACAGTGCATCAGTATAACAGTTAAACAGTAAACAGTATGAGCAGAATCAACAAAGAATGTACAGAATGTACAGGGATATGCTGAATCTACAGAGTGCATATAGGTATTTCTACATAAATATATATATATGGTGTACGCTATACATTGAGTTATGTACAGTATAGGCAGAGATATACATTGCGGTATGTACAGTATGGGCAGAGGTATACACAGCAGTGCGTATACACTGGGGTGTACAGCGGGGTATATACAGGGAGCAGTGCAAATATTTGACGTGGTACAAAAGTCAATGTGCAAAAGTATGACGGTGGTGTGCAGAATCTGCAGAGAATATACGGAATCTACAGTGCATATAAGAATATACGGAATGTTCATAAATATATATATGTGTACGCTGTACATTGAGGTATGTACAGTATATGCAGATATATACATTGAGGTATGTACAGTATAGACAGAGGTATAAGCAGTAATAGGTGTTCACAGGGGAGAACAGCAGGGTATATACAGTACATATACAGTACAGGGTATATACAATAATGTACAGTAATATACAGTATACAGGGTAGTGCAAATGTCCAGTGTGCAAAGTCTGACGGTGGTGCAGAAGTCAATGTGCAGTTCAGGAGGGTGGTGACGGTGTTGGGGAAGGGGGTAG
>OMOU01084541.1:0-11643 GCA_900312585.1 Malacocephalus occidentalis
TAAGCCTTCTCCAAGTCTACAAAGCACAGACTGGAAACAAAGACTGGATGAGCAAACTCCCATGCCCCTCCCAACAACCCTGCAAGGGTAAAGAGCTGGTTCACTGTTCCACGACCAGGGCGGAAGCCACATTGCTCCTCCTGAAGTTGAGGTTCAACAATCGGCCAGAGCCTCCTTTCCAGCACCCTGGAATAAGCTTTCCCGGGGAGGCTGAGCAGTGTGATCCCCTGATAGTTGGAGCACACCCTCCGGTCCCCCTTTTTGAAAATGGGGACCACCACCCCTGTCCGCCACGCCAGAGGTACTGTCCCCGACCCCCACACGACATTGAATAGGCGTGTCAGCCATGACAGCCCCACAATGTCTAGAGCCTCCAGCATCTCAGGGCGAATCTCATCCACACCTGGCGCCTTGCCAGATGTGGCAAGGCGTTGTTTGACTACTTCGCTGTTTGACTACTTCGGCGACCTCTTCCAAGGATATGGGTGAGGCTCCCCCTGAGGCTTCGGACTCTGCCTCTTCCCCTTTCTTCTTGGTCGGGTCCAGGAGTTCCTCAAAGTGTTCCTTCCACCGCCCGACAATATCCTCAGTCTGGGTCAGCAGTTCTCCTCCCCGAGTGAGTACAGCCTGAGCTAAGCCCTTCTTTCCCATCCTGAGTCGCCGAACGGTTTGCCAGAACCTCTTTGAGGCCAACCGAAAGTCCTTCTCCATGGCCTCCCTGAACTCCTCCGACACCCGGGTTTTTGCTTCAGCGACCGCTGAGGCTGCAGCCCTCCTGGCCTCCCGGTACCCGTCTGCTGTTTCAGGAGACCCCTGGGCCAACCAAACCCGAAAGGCCTCCTTCTTCAGCCTGACGGCTTCCTTCACCACTGGTGTCCACCAGCGGGTTCTTAGGTTGCCACCATGACAGGCACCAACAGCCTCCTGACCACAGCTCCTAGCCACCGCCCCTGCAATGGAGGCTCTGAACATGGCCCACTCGGATTCCATGTCCCCAACCTCCCCTGGGATACAAGAGAAGTTCTTCCGGAGGTGGGAGTTAAAGACTCTACAGACAGGGGCTTCCACCAGACGTTCCCAGTTCACACTCACTATCCGCTTGGGATTACCAGGTCTGTCCGACAGCCTCCCCCGCCATCTGATCCAACTCACCACCAGATGGTGATCAGTTGACAGCTCTGCACCTCTCTTTACCCGAGTGTCCAAAACATGCGAACGCAGATCTGCTGATACGACAACAAAGTCGATCATTGATCTTTGGCCTAAGGTGGCCCGGTACCAGGTACCCCTATGAGCCACCTTATGTTCGAACATGGTGTTTATTATGGCCAGTCCATGACTAGCACAGAAGTCCAACAACTAAGCACCACTCTGGTTCAGATCGGGCAGGCCGTTCCTCCCAATCACCCCCCTCCAGGTTCCTCCATCGTTGCCCACGTGCACGTTGAAGTCCCCCAGTAGAACTATGGAGTCCCTGAATGGCACCCTTTCCAGGATGCTCTCCAAGGACTCCAAGAAGGCCGGATACTCTGAACTTCTGTTTGGTGCTTAAGCACACAGAGCAGTCAGAGCCTTCCCCCCAGTGACTTGCAATCGCATGGAGGCGACCCTCTCGTTCACCGGGGAAAACTCCAACACAGCGGCGCCCAGCCGGGGACTTGTGGGTATCCCCACACCCGGGGTTGTTGCCTACCGGGGTTGTTGCCCTGGACAACACAGCTCCCAAGTTCACTGGGGCACCCAAACCCCCCCACCACGGTAAGGTAACTATTCTTCGGTGGAGTTCTTCCCGAATAATGCAATAGAGGCAGCGCACCATCATGTAGGGCAGAATACTTCAACTTGCCTTTAGACATGCAGTTGCATCATGGAAAGTGTTGGTTGTGCAGGTCATCAGCAATTTTCACGCTCGTAAGATGCAAAATGCGCATCAACTGTATGGGGAATTGTTGGGGCAATATGGGGATCAGGGGTCATGAGGCAGTGGCAACAATGGTGGAATGTTTTGAAGAAAAGCTTGTCAATATCATGATGTGCTTGATTGAGGGGCCTTAATACATAAGAGTTACAATGTCAGATGAAGGCAGATGAATTTCCTTCAGCCTTCATGTGGATAACTCGATCGAAGGCGAACTCAGTCGAATCGAGCATGGGGCTGATTGAGAAACAAATGATACGGTGCTTCTCTTTTGATAAGAGGGATACCTTCATGTGCTTCATCTAACCACCATTCTGTTACATTTTTTCAAAGGGTAAATTCATCCGAATCCATTTTGGTGTCAGTGGAAAGCTGTCATCAGCTGACATTGAAACTTGTAAGTCGAAATAAGCAATCAAAATGTCTCCACAGTATTGCTTTTCAATGAAAATTTTATAATTTTGCATTGGCATTAAATCTGAAAACCAACATTGCCATTTTTCCTCATTTAATTGTTTGTTATTTTTCCACATAGATCTATTAGAGAAGTCTCGTGTCACCTTCCAGCTTAAGGCTGAAAGAGACTACCACATTTTCTACCAGATCCTCTCTCAAAAGAAACCAGAACTCCTAGGTTAGTATCTAAGTAAACAGGGTGTGGTAGTCATTGCACAATGGCAAACTATTAAATTTAAAAAGATCCAAATGGGACAAAACAACAATGTGTAGAGCAAATGCATATGTGCGACACTCATGATTAACTTTTTTTTACTGAGCAGCACCGATGCTCCCAAACGTAAAAGTCTACGAACACCAGTCAAAAAGTCAGGAGCACTAGAAAAACATTTGGTAGCAGCACCAATAATACTCTTTTTTTCCCCTGTTGTTTTGTTTTTATATAATTGTATATTATAAAACTATTCTATCTCACAATCAATCAAGCCCCATGAATATAAGGGCCAGATGTGTTACCTTCGACTCCTAAGATAGATACAGCTGATACAGATACAGAAGTCATTATTTGGTTGCATGTGCCACCCAAATGGTCGCAGTCAGAAGGGTTAATGTGTAAATTTAATTTGAAAGTGCATTAAACTATATTATATTTAATGGTCTTCCAGAGATGCTGCTAATCACCACCAACCCATATGACTACCAGTTCATTTCCCAAGGACAGACAACAGTAGCTTCTATCGATGATGCTGATGAGCTAATAGCTACTGATGTAAGTAGTAAAATAGTGAATGTCTAGCAGATACAAAGTGCTACTACATATCTGTCTCTAACCAGTTAATTGTATTGTGTTTAGGATGCGTTTGATGTGCTGGGATTCACCCAGGAGGAGAAAAACGGCATTTACAAGTTAGTAGGTGCCATTATGCACTACGGAAACATGAGGTACAAGCAGAAGCAGAGAGAGGAGCAAGCAGAGGCTGATGGCACTGAAGGTGACTGATGTTGTTTAATTAGTAATTAAAAAATGCTCTGTATACATAATTCTTCAGTTTGATTTTGCTTTACAGATGTCGACAAAGCCTCGTACCTGATGGGTCTGAACTCTGCTGATGTCATCAAGGGACTGTGTCACCCAAGGGTGAAAGTGGGAAATGAGTGGGTCACAAAAGGTCAGAGTGTACAGCAGGTGAGGTTTACTATAACAAAAGGACAATCTCCAAGTCAACAAAAAATGTAAAGGTCCTGTATGTAAGAATCATGAATCAGTTCAGGGACTACATGTAGGATTTTTCATGCACAAGCACAGGGGCTGCATGCTTTAAATTGCCAGTTTATGAGCAGGTGGTTGTGTGCACAAAACCCAGAGCTGTAGTTGGAGGCTAGGCTTTAAGGCTAAGCTTTAGGATTTAATTTGAACAAACCTATTCAAAACACACAACGTAAAACAGTCAGTTACGTAAAGCGCAACAGTGGACTGTCGTAGTGTAACAGTCCCTAATGTAACTGAGCTGATAGGCGAAAACCTTGAGGCAACCTACACCTCTGAGCAGCGCAGGACACTGTTGCTACCAGAGGATGACGGTGTGAATCTCCAAGCCAGTGGTATCTAGCAAGGTGAAACTGAGGCCAATGAAGAGGGCTAGCCCTTGGAGATTGGTCCCATGGTGTGCTGGGGAAAAAACTAGGTGTAAGTCATCAAGTTCAGAAGGGACACTGTGGCTCCAGTATCTAGGAGAATAGAATGGTTCTCATACTGAGCTGACATTGTGGATGAATGTAGTGGTTTGCTGGGAGACTCTAGCTGGGGCAGACCTACAGACATTGTAGAAGTGATTTGCCTTTCCACAGTTAGAGCAAGTTTTACCATGGGCAGGGCATATCCAAGCTCTTGAATTGTATGCAGGAGAACCACAATTTCCACATGGCTGGTGTTGGCGGTCATGTGATGGGAAAGCTAGCAGTATGCTCTCCCCGCTGCTGTCTACACTCAGACAGCAGCGGTGCATCTGGGCCGAGCGAGGTGCTAGTGGCTGACAGACGAGCTGCACATCCCAAAGCAGCCACCTGGACTGCTAGGTTTACAGCCACTGCTAATGCCAGGGCATACTTTTCTAACAGCAGTCTTTCCATAATCTTATCACAGTTCATATGTACAATGTACACGTACCATTTCGTCCCACATTTCTCTAGCCAACCCCCGTAGATTCACCACATACTGCGTCACTGACTCCCCCCCAAGTGTGGCAAAATGTCCTTTTAGTAGCTCCACAGCCTCTGTGAATGTTGTTGCAATGCGGAGTGTTCCGAACACACATCCTTCTGCTCCTAAACTCTGCAAGAGCACGTTGCCTCCCCACAGATACATCCTCCAAGACGGCAGCTAGAATATGTGTTGAATGAGGAAATCCAGCGAGTACTGGTGGCTCTCCCAGTAGGGCTAGAAAGGGAGAGGGTAGTTGTGCTGTATAAATCCACCACTGTCTGTCTTGCCTGTCTCAACTGAAGAACATGCTTGACTGAATTCCTCCTGACCAGTACATTTTGCAAATGCGTTTGCAAATAACAGTCAAACTCTGTGGTGAAGTTGGAGACTAGGCTTCTCTATTTAATTTGAATGCATTCAGAACACACATGACGTAAACAGTCCCTAACGTAACAGTCTTAGTTTTTGCCTGTAAATGTCCAGACATAACATAGAGCACTGAGAGCTCCAGCAGGCTGCAGTTCAACTACCGGCCAAAGGGGTCAGTAATGAGAAAGATTCTTGATTCTTATACGTACAGTACATCCGTACACATACTGTATGTGCATTTGGATCATACCATGTACCAAACCAAACAGTACGTTACAAACAGGCCTATGTGTACCTTTAATGTAAACCTCTGTTTGGTGAAACTAGGTGTACTACTCCATTGGTGCACTGTCCAAGTCAGTGTATGAGAAGATGTTCCTGTGGATGGTCGTGAGAATCAATCAGTCTCTGGATACCAAGCAACCTCGCCAGTACTTCATTGGTGTGCTGGACATTGCTGGGTTTGAGATTTTTGATGTAAATATTGACTCTAAATGTGTAGTATAAATGTGATGAGTGTGAGGGCAACTTTCTAACTGCTCCACTCTGTCCTCCCATTGAAGTTCAACACCTTTGAGCAGCTGTGCATCAACTTCACTAATGAGAAGCTGCAACAGTTCTTCAACCACCACATGTTTGTCCTGGAGCAAGAGGAGTACAAGAAGGAAGGCATTGTTTGGGAGTTCATTGACTTTGGTATGGACTTGGCAGCCTGCATTGAGCTCATTGAAAAGGTTGGTTCAAGTGTGTGGTTTAATTACGATTAGCATTGACACATTTCTACTACAATTTCAGGAGATCTGTTTGTGGTTCTTTTCTTTCAGCCCATGGGTATCATGTCAATCCTTGAAGAAGAGTGCATGTTTCCCAAAGCCAGTGATGCAACATTTAAATCCAAGTTGTATGACAATCACCTTGGGAAGACTCCCAACTTCCAGAAACCACGGATCATTAAGGGAAGACCAGAGGCACATTTCTCCCTGGTTCACTATGCTGGTATTGTTGACTATAACATTGGTAACTGGCTGGTGAAGAACAAGGACCCGCTCAACGAGACTGTGGTGGGACTCTACCAGAAGTCAAACCTGAAATTGCTGGCTTTGCTGTTTGCCGGCTATTCTGGTGCAGACTCAGGTATATGATTTTTTTCACCCTCATATTTATACAAACCCAGTTATGGCGCATACTGTCGTATGGCAACAGGTTATTTGCATTTTACAGATGAAAAAAGCGGAGGAAAAAAGAAAAAGGGTTCATCCTTCCAGACCGTGTCTGCATTACACAGGGTAAGACCGTGTCTGTACCTCGATTTTGAAGTAATTGTTGAAAAAAATTCATTACTTTAAACATGTATAATTAACTTTGCACAATTTTATTTAACATTACATTTATTTGTATTTGTTATGAATTTACAAACTTGTAAATAGTTGCTCATTAGCCATGATTTCCTGAACAAAGGACATAAAGGTGCAGAATTTTAACCTGAAAACCTAGCCTGAAAAGAAATCAGAAAAATCTCTTGTCTACAGAAAGGGCATATCTGTCAGCACTAACAATCAGTGGAAAGCTGCAGTTGAATAAAACCCTCTACAAAACTACAGTTTGCGCTTCTTAATAAAGGGTTTGCATTATGACTCAAGCTGAAATATGGGTGAGAGGGAATATTGTACCAAGGCCCCACCAAGGCTGTTACTATATACTTCCTCTCAACTACACCTCAGAGGCAAATATTATACTTTTTACTCCACAATTATTCTGATAGCTTTAATTACTAGGTACTTTGTAGATTAAAATTGACAAAACAAAATATAATCAGTAAGTACATTCTGTTTTATTGGTACTTTTCAGAAGCTGCCCAGTGGTATGCAAAGAAATATATAAATTCAATTATATAAAATGATCTTCACATTTATCAGTTGCAACATTAAAGATCTGAACACATTAATGCATGAATGATCATAATCCTTATATTTTATTTTGATGCCAATACATTTTGTACTTTTTGTACTTTTTATTGAAGTACAATTTTCAATGCAGGAATTGGACTTAACATTTAGTATTTCGTCTAGTATTTCTACTTTTACATCTCTTTTACTTCTTCCATCCACTGTTTACCATTACAGACAATGATGTGCACAGGGGGCGTGACAGATGAATAGTAATATATAACTGTTGTGTCGTGATACACAACAATACACAATATACTGTACATACTGTATACATATAATGTAATCCTGTCTTATCATTCGTTTTACATCATTATATTTCCACCCCTTAGGAGAATCTGAACAAGCTCATGACCAACTTGAGGTCCACTCACCCTCACTTTGTACGCTGCCTCATCCCCAACGAGACCAAGACCCCTGGGGCCATGGAGAACCCTCTGGTCATGCACCAGCTACGCTGTAATGGTGTGCTGGAAGGCATCAGGATCTGTAGAAAGGGCTTCCCTAATAGGATCCAATATGGTGACTTCAAGCAAAGGTGAATAGAGAAAAAATGTGAAGGACAGGTAAAGCTATACAACTAGGAAGGTGTTTACCAGTGTCAAATTACCATTATTCTAACTTGTCTTATTTGTTTGTTTGTAACATCTGTTGATTTCAGATACCGTATTCTAAATCCCAATGCCATCCCAGAAGGACAGTTCATTGACAACAAGAAGGCGGCAGAAAAACTGCTGGGCTCCCTTGACATTGACCATGAACAGTACAGATTTGGACACACTAAGGTTCGAGCAGGGTGAATTGGCAGACAAGTTTTATATTTTTATAGTATTGTCAATTGTTAAAAAAATATGAATCGAGTTAATCACAATAATAATCTGATAATATGATTAATCACAAGTTTAAAATAATAGTATTTACTTTTATTTCGTATTTTCTGTATTATAACATATAAAAAGTCCACTCTCCTTTTCACCAGTTACTCAGGCAGACTAGCTTGTTGGCATTTTCAGATGACAGAGCTGACCTCTTCTTCTGCAGAATGTGGCCTGGCAGAGAAAACTCTCTCACATGGCACTGTTGAAGCAGGTGTACCTTTGTGCAATATGTGCCAGATTAGCATGGGAACCTTTGTGTCCTAACCACCACTGTAGTGGACATGCCTCTATGCTGACACTGGGCTCTGCCCTATACCTGTCTAGAGTTTTATCTGTGGATGGTCCCTCATCATCAGACTGACTCCATCAGTAGGAGGGCCATCTTCTTCTTCTTTGGTGGCTCAGATTCCATTTCCTCTGTGGAGGGCTGTGGTGCAGGTTCCCTGTCCTTAAGCATCTCAGTCAGCTTTCGCCACACCTCTTCTCTCTCTGCTCTGGGCAGGCACCTGAGATGATTGAATCTGGGATCTAGATTACCTACCTTAAGCCATGACATGTTTGTGTTCTCCTTTCGTAGGTTTAGGTCCTCTGTGAATGCAGCCTTGAAGCGCATTACATAGGCAGGGTAACACCCATTTAGGGGACAGGCCTAAAATGTTCTAAAATTTTTCTAAAATACAATAATATATGATACTAATTGGATTTGTCCTAAATGAAAACTGAAGAGGATAGGGAAATCACCTCTGCATGGCTCCACATTCAGCTGAGGTTAGCATGGTTAACTTGTGTATATGTCAGTGAAGCCCCCCACCTCCCATCTCCTACTTCTGTGTGTGAGTCTGACAGTTTCCCAGCAGGCAGTAGCATGCTCACATACTAGACATGATATCTTTCACATGATGTGCAGAAGAGCGATAGAAACAGATATTTTTTGCAGGCAACCCGTGCCATCCCCTGACCTGCCCATGTCGCCCACATCTAAATCCGCACCTGTGTGCACACAACTTTTATTTGATCTAAATTTCCATCTGGAAGCTGTTTAAATCAGAATGTTCTGTTTCTGGGATATTGGCAGTTATTGTGTTAGTTGCGTTTGCCATGTAATCACACAAAAAAAATAATCTGTGCTGGTAATACGGGAGGAAGTTTGGGTCAAACATGGTAATGTGATTAATTTGCATTCGTTTTTGAAAACATGTTTAGGTTTCCAGAGTGTTAGCGCATTAACTTTGGCAGGCCTGAGTTTTTTTTACTGATTTCATTCTAATTGCAGGTGTTCTTCAAAGCTGGTCTTTTGGGTGTTCTTGAGGAGATGAGAGACGACCGTCTTACGCTCATCATGACTGGACTTCAAGCGCGATCACGTGGTCTACTTGCTCGAATTGAGTTCCAGAAAATCGTTGAGCGCAGGTTCGAGTAACAACCACAAAGTTTGTATTAGGGATGAGTCATGATTTTCACATTTGCGATTAGTTGTCAAATAATCAACGTTTTTTAAATAGTTAAGTTTCGCTTTTACAGGCATGCTAGTTGAATCATGAGTACACAGTACTCACTTTGTAAGTAGAACCTGCGATGATATGTTGTATCCATTGGAGATAGGATTTTTGTATGTTTGTATGATGATTTAATAGGTTTTGTTCTCAAAAATATTTACACGGAACTATTCATAGGGATGCATTACTGGTGATCCAATGGAATGTGCGTGCCTTCATGGGTGTCAAGAATTGGCCCTGGATGAAGATGTACTTCAAAATCAAGCCTCTACTGAAATCAGCTGAAACGGAGAAGGAAATGGCCAACATGAAGGAAGAATTCATTAAACTAAAGGAGGCGTATGCTAAATCAGAGGCCCGCAAGAAGGAACTGGAAGAAAAAATGGTATCACTTCTCCAAGAGAAGAATGACCTCCAACTCCAAGTCCAATCTGTAAGAAATACCAAAGTTTGAGTCTTGGCTTGGCTTGTGGCTTCAGAAATGGCTTCAGTATTGATGGTAATTAATAATTCTGCTTATCATCTATTATGAAGGAGCAAGACAATCTCTCAGATGCTGAGGAGCGCTGTGAGGGTTTGATCAAGAGCAAGATCCAGCTTGAGGCCAAATCCAAAGAGCTGACAGAGAGGCTGGAAGATGAAGAAGAGATGAACGCAGAGCTGACTGCTAAGAAGAGGAAGCTGGAAGATGAGTGTTCAGAACTCAAGAAAGACATTGATGACCTGGAGCTCACTCTGGCTAAAGTAGAAAAGGAGAAGCATGCAACTGAGAACAAGGTCTAGTATAACATTCACCTAACAAATTATATTATACAATATACAAAATATATATATTGTATCCTGACTCAAGAATTCTTTAGGTTAAAAACCTGACTGAGGAGATGGCAGCATTGGATGAAATCATTGCCAAGCTGACCAAAGAGAAGAAGGCACTTCAGGAGGCTCATCAGCAAACACTGGATGACCTTCAAAGTGAGGAGGACAAAGTGAATACTCTGACCAAGGCCAAAACCAAGCTGGAACAGCAGGTTGATGATGTGAGTATTACCCTTACCTCTTCATTCTGACTCCAAAAATACAGTAGTTTTCATATCTGCCTTCCAGGACTCCAATCTAATCAAATCCGCAATCTAAAAATGAATCTTAAAACAGCTTGAAGGATCCCTAGAACAAGAAAAGAAGATAAGGATGGACCTTGAGCGAGCGAAGAGAAAGCTGGAAGGAGACCTAAAGTTGTCCCAAGAGAGTGTGATGGATCTTGAAAATGACAAGCAACAAATGGAGGAGAAAATCAAAAAGTAAGAAAAAGCATTGAAGAATCTACCACTGCTATGTGATAGAAAGGGACACGATAATACAATACCGGATTTGCACTTTATAGGAAAGACTTTGAGATTAGCCAAATCAACAGCAAGATTGAGGATGAACAAGCAATGAGTGCTCAGCTTCAGAAGAAACTGAAGGAGCTTCAGGTAATCTCACTGCTGAAAAATAAGCCCTTGCAAAAGCAAGCCCATACAATTTTCATTTAGACCCCACTCACACATCATCAGTCTCATCGGTCTAAACCCAGCTCATATTTCCGATTAGTGGCTGAACAATTCAATGCTTTCTGTGAAATAGTTGAAAGAGGTGTAAATGTAAATAAAAACAAATATTTGCAGGCTCGCATTGAAGAGCTGGAGGAAGAGCTAGAGTCTGAGAGAGCTGCCAGAGCCAAGGTGGAGAAACAGAGGGCGGACTTGGCAAGAGAGCTGGAAGAGATCAGTGAGAGGCTGGAGGAGGCTGGTGGGGCCACTGCTGTCCAGATTGAGATGAATAAGAAGAGGGAAGCAGAATTCCAGAAGATGCGCAGAGACCTTGAAGAGGCCACTCTGCAACATGAAGCGACTACTTCTACTTTGAGGAAGAAGAATGCAGACAGCGTGTCTGATCTGGGAGAGCAGATTGACAACCTGCAGAGAGTCAAGCAGAAGCTGGAGAAGGAGAAGAGTGAACTCAGACTAGAACTGGATGATGTATGCTCCAACATGGAGCAGGTTGCCAAATCGAAGGTGAGTCTAATTATGTACATTGATAACAAACAATGTTTTATTCCTACTGCACTATTCATTATTCATATGAATAATTTTGGTCCTGCAATTGTTTTCAGACAAACTTGGAAAAAATGTGTCGCACTTTGGAGGACCAGTTGTGTGAATACAGGACAAAGTCTGAGGAAGGGCAACGTACCATTAATGACTTCAGTATGCAGAAAGCAAAGCTTCAAACTGAAAATGGTATGATCAAAAAATAATAAGAACAAGATACAGATGGACCTTGGAAATAAAGCTGTGCAAACATACCAAACAATCCACAATCAATGATTAAGTTCTAC
>OMOU01084547.1:0-13843 GCA_900312585.1 Malacocephalus occidentalis
TAAGAGTCTTTCTTGGTGATGGCGTTGAGGCGCCGGTAGTCGACGCAGAACCGCCAGTCGCCGTCTTTTTTTCTCACCAAGACAGCCGGAGCCGCCCACGGACTGTCGGAGGGCTCGATCACTCCAGCGGCAGCCATCTCGCGGATCTTGTCTTCCGCCACCTGCCGTTTAGCGAGGGCCAGCCGGTGTGGGCGCAGACGGATGGGTTGTGCAGAGCCGGTCTCGATGGTGTGCTGGACCAGCCCCGTCTGTCTGCAGTCCTCGTCTCGGGCAGCAAAGATGTCCGTGTAGCCATCAAGGAGGCATCTCAACTGGCGCCGCCGCCGTGGGTCGAGCCCTTCGCTGCTGCGTTGCCATAAGTCGCAGATGGCCCCGGTCGTCTCGGCAGAGACGGCAGGCGGCGGCATTGGCGATGCGGGGCGGCTGATGGTAGGCGTACTGGTTGCGATGGTGGCTGCTTGGCGATGGTCTCGCTGGTCCTTCTCCCCCCGATTAGACTGGAGCGTTACGGTCTCTGCACCGAGGGTGATGGTTGCCCCCGACACGTCAACACGGGCTCCCCAGCGGGTCAGCGGATCCAGGCCGATGATGCACGGGTCCCGGATGACAACAGTGTCCTCACCATGGGTGTCACCTCCAACAGAAATCCCATCCATAGTGAGGACACGTATACAACACAGAACATAAATATGTGACCCAAAACACAATAGAACATTTTTAACCCAATTAAAACAACAACTCATATACTAATAAAGAAATACCCACAATCCCTTGCGCCCATCAGATAGACCGGCCACCATGAACGCGATCTATCCTCGGGTCGCCACAATATACTGGGTGATGTTTACAACAAATGCATCTATTCTCTATTTACAGTATGTTCTGGTGTGGTGTCACGCGCGCCAGGCCAACATTATTGGCACTACGTTACCGCTTTTATGTGGCATTTTCGACAAGAATCACGATGGTAAAAAAAGACGAAAGCCCTCAATCTCATATAGCATCAGATGATGTTCCGTCCATTTAACACTAATTACTTGTTAATCGTGTGTAAAACATAGTGAATGGCAGTTCAGATGAGGGGGACATAATACATTATTCAAATACATGTGTGTGTCTCGGTGTACATTTGGAGCGATCTTTAATAGGTCCATGTTTTGGAAACGTTAGTTTGAGGTTGTTTATTCATAACTAAAATAAAACGACTGCACCGCAAGTAAACGCTGGCTTCTAGCGCCAACTATTACGATTAAAGATCAATACATATAACAATAAATCAATCAATCAAGGGCGGGAATCTCTCCCGAACTATTTATGGACCGCCATACTTCTGTCCTGCATACAGGTATCCAACTCAGCAGTCTCCAGACCAGTATCTTCTTTCAGGGTACCGTATGTCAGAGCTGCTCTCCCTTGAGCTGCTCTCCCTTGTTTCCTCTGACCGTGTGTCGGTGTCCACAATAGAGTCCAACTTAGAGACCATTTCATCTTCTTTTCGTCTGTAGTATCCAGCAAAATTTAACTTTCTCGTGCTGATCTTTTTGGAGATTCTAGGCAGGTTACCATAGAGCTCATCGTTAGTTAAGTGCTGTGACCAGTGAATGCCCAATGCTGCTCGTGGCATTCTTGTGTAACAACCATCTAGCTGTTTTCTTAGCTTTTGGGTCAAGGTCCAAGCCTCACATCCATAAAGCAGTACCGATTCTACCGTTGATGTCAACAGACTGACTGATGGTTCTGGATGAGTTGAATTCCCAAATATTGCTCAGCTTGTTGCAAGCTTTCCATGCCGTGGCTTTACGACTCTTGATATCAGACTGTTGTCGATCCATGCGCCAAGATATTTGAGATCCCTTGTTTGTCGTGATCTTTACTTCCCCGCTGTGATTGTACGGCGGGCATTTAGTTGTCTTGGCATTCATCACAAGTCCTATCTGCCTTGCTGAAATCTCAACCTGATTAAGCATCTCCTGTGCCTGCACAATTTGTTCCGACAGAAGCGCTATATCATCTACAAAGTCCACGTCTGTCAGCGTCACTGGTCCTATGCATCTACTCTGCCTTTTTACGCGTTGGAATCTCAGCTCCTCTTCCCGCCCATGTATTGCCTTCCTCTGTGCAAAGCTAAGCTCTATCACAAACAGGTAGGGGGGCAGCGTGTCTTCTTGGAGGACTGTTTCATCATCGGGTGTAATGACCTTTGGTATTCCTGTAGGTGGCGGCAATTGCACCGATAAATTCTTCTGGGATACTGCCTTCAGGATTTTAAGCATCTTCCCTCGGTAGATCGTATCGAATGCCTTCTTAAAGTCAATAAAAGTCATCACAGCTGCGATGTTATATTCTTTGATGCCTTCTATGATTCTCCTCAAGGCAAGGACTTGGTAAACAGTTGTTCTTCCTGCTCTGAAACCATTTTGATTGGATCTCAAGTATGGTTCCAGCTTGGTCTGATTCTGTTCAGTATCGTTGCCACTATCAAGCTCAGATTTATGCCTCTGTAGTTACTGCCCAGTCTCAGATAACATGTTTTAGGGATTGGAATGATCTTGAGAATGGACCATTGATCTGGGATTTGTTTGTTCATCAGCGCATCATTGCAGAAATCCAGTACAATGCACTATTGGCACTAAACCCCCCACACTCATGCACTCTAGGAGGTGTCGAACCAGAGCAGGATCATGCATGGTCCTCACCACCCCAACCACAACCTGTTCCAACTTCTGCAGTTAGGCAGGTGCCTCCACAGGCAGGCTGCTAGAACAGAGAGTCTAAAACGGAGTTTCTTTCTGCAGGCCATCAGGACTGGGAACTCTGACCTCACTAGGGCCCTCTAACTGCCCACTCCCATGCACACACACACACTCATAGGTCATAATATATTGTACACTCGCCCACATATTCCTACTACATAACTTGATGCTACAATTTTTATATTGCTGACTTGAATGAAATTATATGAAAATGTGCTATTGGTCTATTTTGCCTAATTAGCCTATTTTGCTCATATTTCTCTTTTTTTTTACATGTATAAAAAGCTGCTTTTTTTGCTGTAAATAGTGTGGATATTCAGATTCTTTCCCTTCAATTGTGATACTTGTGGTAGGTGTATTGTTCTGTTACACATTCCGCTGGGCATTGCCACTTTTCTATTTCACTGCATATCTTGTATGTGGTGACCTAAGGTGACCAACAAGGTGACCTAAGCGAAGGTTATGGCGCATCTCCAGAACTCACATGACATTTTTGACTAAATTTCCTCTACTGCATCCTATTCTTCAGCAATTGAATCAGAATCAAAAACAGCTTTATTGCCTTAGTTTTTGCAAACAAGGAATGTGCTTGTCTGCCTCACAAAAGGACATTACACAGAGTAAGGCATGCATGCATTATATGGTATAAACGCACACCTGCCGACCAATCAGAAAACAGTATTCACCCAGACCATGGTATAACAGGGTTTAAGGATGTTTTTAAACAAAATCAGATTGTATAATGTCGGCACATCTGAATCAAATTCACATGTGCATTAGAGCAAGTTAGTGGATTATCGCCCACTGTAGATTTAATCATATGTCATACCGAAGACGTAAAATGAACCCATTTTAACAAATCATACTGCAGTGGTGCTGCATGATGAGGACCAATGATGGTACAGATCTGGAATGGTGAGCAGTGATGTTAGCTGCGTGTTTTCAAGTATAGATGAGTGAGTTTGGCTGGGTGCTGGAGCATTTGTAGGCTCAGTGGTCAGTCAACATTTTTCGATTGCACCAACTACTGGCTTCAATATATATATATATATATATATATATTCAAGAGATATTTGGGTTGCCTCACCTTTGATTTGAGGGTTGCCAGATGTTGTAACTTGGTGACTGTTGTTGCGTGACTGTTGAGCGTTGATGTACCAGCAGCAGGGAAGTGTGCCTATTCAGTTATTGCATTCTGGTGTTTACAAAATAAATATTTCCCAATATTTTATTCTTATCCCACTTCTTCTTCTATATTGTTTTACTAGAAGAATATTTTTAGCACATTGTGTATGCTTACATTGATTAGTTTTATTTTGATATCTATTATATTTTGTTTCTTTGTTACACATGTGAAACATGTTTATATGCTATATAAACATATTACTTATCCTTACTTCTCCTGGAAATAGCCACATGGAACTCACATGTGTGTGGCATTTGTTCCATCTCGGACAGGAAAGTGGTGCATTGCCTAATCAGTGCATCAGAGATTAAGTCAGCCATCAGCCCACACACTCAGATAGTGCTAGTGTGCTAGCATGTACCATCTGCTCTGTTCATGTCATGTCTATCATCATCTCAAGTCAAACTTACAATAAACAGGACTTTTCACCACCATCTTAGCTGTGTCTTTGAGAAGGGAACACCCACTGCATTGGGGCAGTTTATGAGCAAGGAGCCAGTCTTGTATGCAACCACCCGTGCAATGGCTATAACGCCCTCTGTGCAACGGTACATGTAACAACAGGGGCTGACACCACGATGCCAGCTCGGCCTATTATGCATCCGCCTATGTGCAGTGAGCATAGTTGGTGGCTGGTGGTTGGTTTAAGCAGCCTCACTTTGCCCGAGTTCAGAATAAGAATCAGAAGTTAGTCCGTGTTTGGGTGAGGCTGCACATACATTTTAAAGGGATTGCATTTTCAGTATATAGCGCTTTTATCCAAATCGGTTTACAGTTGCCTCACATTCACCCAGTCATACACCGACAGCAGTGTCAACCAAGCAATGTAACAGCCAACACGTCAGGAGCAGTTAGGGTTAGGCGTCTTGATCAGGGACACCTTGACGCTTAGCTAGGTAGAGTCCAGGTATCAAACCAGCAACCTTTTCTGGTTGCCAGGCAACAACTCTTGCCTCCCGAGCTACTGCCCACCTACTGCACATCTGTGATGCATTAGCTAATCAATGAATGGGTTAAACCAGCCATCACCACACATTCAGGGAGCACTGGCATGCTAGCAATATAACACCGGCTGTGACTACAAACCACAAACTCTGCAATAAGCCAGTTTATTCAACATCCAACCTTGTCCTGTGGTCAGGAGATCCCACTTTATGTGCCCAATGTGGGGCCTCTCTGGCCCAGGAAGGAACACAGTCACCTCCCAGCACCAGCCTTTCCCTGATGGCAGCAATGGCAACTAGTAGAGCCCAACAGAGGATGGGGCTGCAGCGCAACAACCACTATAAGCAACTGTCTGTTACTAGTAGCCCCTTCAACCCGCCATTTCATGGACCAAAATGTCCCTGGTTTGCCAAGTCTAAATTGTTATGTGGGCATTAGCACAGGAAAACATTAGTTTGAAGTTCAATTTGTGGGAAATCTCACAAGCAAATATTTCTAATAATTAAAAATATATCATTCAGTCATTGTTCTGGAGTGTTTCATGTCATTTGGAAGGATTAACACTTTGAAGTACCTCTCTAGTCATGTGTTCAGCCAGTTAACACAGCACCATATATTGCAGTCAGAGCATGAAGAATATCTAGTCTTTTTATGAGACATAAAGCCACCAAGAATACCAATAATACAATTATATATTCATTTTAATCATATGCTGTGTTTTAAGATCATGCGAGTTGTTGAAAACTTCCTCAACCCTGCAAAAAGAAAAAGGAAATGACTACAAATCTATATTGTAAAAAGCATGTTTTCAAAGAGAAGCACACGCACACACTTTCAATTGTTACCTGTTTACAAGAGTAATTATATTCTGTCTCAGCCTGGTCACCTGTGGAGAAAAACAAATAGTATTTAATTTTGAACTGTAACATATCCTGTCCCCTTCTCTTCTATCTGGTATATATTTACTTGGCTGGTAGTAATCGTAGATCTTAACCACAGCTGGCTTCAGGTCCTCCACTTGAATGTATTGCAGGATGTCCAATGTGTGGTTAACAGGCAATGCCTTGAATAACTAGACAGAAAGCAGTGTGGTCAGTGACATGTGTGGACACGTGGAGAACATGCTGGCACATAGGAGTCAGACACATTTCTGATCAAGATTACGATCATATTAAGATTAAGATAATATAATACACATAAATATGTACAACAAATAAAAACATTTAACAAAAAATGGATGTGGATGTTCTACCTCACCCCCTATGTATCATATATTTGATATATAACATAATGGTATGTGTTTCTATTGCATGTGGGCATGTTCACCGGAACCAAGTAAACGATGACGTGATCATCATTATGTTCAACACGATCCACCAGCAGTGCAGACTTGAGCTGTGAGGAGAGAACATTCAATAGATGTATTCACAATAAAAAACACCCTGGCTGGAAAATCCCCAGCACATCATGGGTACATGAATGTTTGTTTACCCACCATAATCAAAGACATTGGATCAGGAACAAATCCAGACAGCAATTTAATATCCAGCATCAGCATGTTGGTAGAACTCTCCTTTCCCACATATCTGTTGTAGAAGCAAAGTAGTAGGTGGTTGGATTCAGTGCAAAACAACATTATGGCTTTGTCACAGTCAGTTCTGGTTACCTGTTACTATTTAGCTTCCCCCTGCTTGTCTTTCTTGTGTCGGCCATGTTTGTAGTTGTCTGTAATTTTTGTAGTCTGTGCTGTTCCGTTTCCCTGCCCTTTGTCAGCTGTTGTCAATTCTCTCGTTAGTATCCCTACTTAAGTCTGCCCCAGTCCTGTGTTCCTTGTCTGATCTTACTGTGTTAGCGTCGTGAGTACCCTACCTGCCAACCTGTTAACCTGCCAACCTGTTAACCTGCCAACCTGTTAACCTGCCAACCTGTTAACCTGCCACCCTGTTAACCTGCCACCCTGTTACCCTGTCCCAGCCTTATTAAAATACTTTGCAAGTACTTTTTGTATTATAATTATTTTCATTGAAGATCAGCCTCCATCGAACCCTGGCTAACTTACTTAAACGTTATCCTTAAGGTGAGTTTTGGCCTCAGCTGGTTGCTGTTGCATTCAGGTGTGACCATGATCTGGAAGCTGGTTTCATCTCTTGGCGTCGGGATGTTGTAGTGTAGAGACAGCTGGAAAAGGACAATGTGACATATTTAAAGCCATGTGCTACAGTGTACCCCTGTAGCACCCCGGCAGCTCAGTGGGACAGGGAGATGGATGCAAGTTCCTTTACTTCTTGAATACGGTCATTTGGACTGGGACAAAGTCAAAGCACCATCTGATCCGCTGGCTGCTAACCTGCATGGAGGCACATGCGTTGCCTTTCACCTCCACACTGTATTTCCCCGTCATCTCAGTCAGTGTCCTCTCCTGGTAAAGCAGCTTGTTGTCCTGGTTCACCTCAAAGCTCATCTGGCCGCTGGGGAACTGGACATCCACAGTGCTGGAGCCTTCTTCGCTGAACACCAGTGTGGAGTAAAGAGCCAGGGCCTGGAGAGCTACCACTGTGTCCTGCAACAAACATCAATACAGCTTTGATTTGTGGAAGCTTATGGAGAAGCTATGGGTCAATTGAATGGCCCTATTACTCCTATAGCGCAGAACCTGTGTTCCCCCTACAGAGCAGAACCTGTATTCTCCCTATATAACACAGCTGGTAGTTTCCCCTGCAGAACAGTGCTATGTTCCCCCTATAGAGCAGGTCTGTGTTCCCCCTATAGAGCAGGCCTGTGCTCCTCCTATAAAGCAGGCCTGTTTTCTCCCTATAGAACGGGCCCAGTACCTGCGTGGAGGAGAAGCCTCCGTAGGAGTTCTGCTTGGTGGTGAGCCACCTGACGATGCGGGAGGCATAGCCCAGGTCAGCAGTGGTGGGCGTGGCGCTGAGAGTGGCCAGCAGCACATAGGAGCTGATCTCCACGGACAGGGACACGGACTTCTCAGACTTCTGAGCCCAGTGAAGGTTACCACCTGAGGAAACACACACCCAGGATCACCTTGGGGCCAAGAAAGGTGGAACTGCCTCATCTGAGATGAGATTCAGATCAGATGAGATTCAGATCAGAGATCACTTGACAGGACTTCACAGGAAGTACACAGATGACATGATTTTAAAGTATGTATTCCCCGTTTACCAACCCCAGGCTGTTTAACATACGCTGATGATGTAATAACTAGCCCATCTATTCTGTACTTGTGTGTCTTCTGCTGTTGTATATTGGAAGCAATGAAGCCATTGAAAGTCCTCTGACCTTCCTGTATGGCCACCTTATCCAGATGCTCCAGCAGCAGAGACCGTGTCTCCATGTCTCCTGCCAGGGTGAAGACGTACGCCAGCAGAGCTGTGGTATATGTGTTGCTCTCATTACCCAGGCTTTGCCTCAGGCAGAGCAGGCTTGTATTTATCAGTGGTTCCTGAAACCAGCAAAGGCAAACGATTTACCCAAACCATTCATTTTCCACCAGAGCTAATACAATCTGCTGTACTATTGCCATTCCTTGTATTAAATTAAATGCAAATGTTAATCCTCATAAGTTAATGAAATTCAAATGTCAATTAAAGTTGTTATCCCTTATGCATAGTATTATAGTAATCTACTGCAGTGCTTGAAAGACTCAATACTCACAGACACAGAAATATTGGTCTCCAACAAAGCGGCCGTCACGTACGCAGAGAGAGTGACTTTGTCTGAAACGCCTCCCTGAGAAGCAAAGCAATGAAAGTTTGTGTGATTCATTCAAAAACTGGTTAAAGCTAATCTTTGCACACCAAGAGCTTTACACAAACATGGGCCTCCACTTTCTAACTTCCAATGTTCTGCTAATCAGTTCCAATAAAACTGATGTCAGTCCCAAACACAAAGCATCCTCTTCCCAGTGAAGCATAGTAAGTGAGCTAAGTAAGCTTCCATGTCTGTACCTTCATTCTGTTGTTGAAAAGACTGCCCAACATCTCGAAACAGCCGTTGCCTTGTTGTCTTTTCTCCAACCAAGACTTTGCATCCTCTATGACCTTGGGGTCGATGAAGATGAACGACTTTGATTTGATGAAGGATCTCAGGACAAACGCTGTGAGCCTGATGAATAGTGACCAAAAGTAGTCAGTCGGTCATGAGAGTAAAATGCATGTTCTTCTGACTTATGGTGCATTGACCTCAAGATTCAAATAATTCATGCAAGTCTACCAAGTCTTACCAGGTATTCCCAGATCCAGTTCCAAACGTGCTGTAAGCTCCATTTGAATGCTTGTAGTTCAGCTGCCTCTGGTAGCCTGTGTGTGAATACAAATAGTTTATTATACATCTGTGTATAAGACATCATTATATTACTGAATCTTTACACAACTTTTGCACAATTGCATCATTGTATTATTAAGGCCTCTTTACCTTTCAGGGAAGGATCAAATAAGGAATACAAGTATTGACATGTAAACTTTGTGCACTCATCATTACAGATGGTGATTTTAATGTAGTTGGTTGCTCACATCCACAGAGCGGGTTTCCATCGGAGACTTACCACTGCTCAGGAAGGTAGTGGCCCTGGCCTTGATCTCAGGGGTGATCTGCTGTGTGTTGGTGAGGTACTCCAGGATGTAAATATTGGGGGCTAACAGAGCCATGTTCTGCTCTCCACAGCCATACGGCATTCTCAGCAGACCGTCCAGGTTCTTGAGGGCTCTGCCCAAGATGTCACCTGTGGGAAATACAAGGTGAAGACATTGAAAATAACCTTTCATTAATCTTTCATTAAAAGATGTTTTTTTTAACTAATATCTTTCATCAGACATTGGGATTGGAACACAGAACCGTTGGGCTGGGAGCCAAACACTAGTCTTCCTTCCCCCTGACTACTGCTGAACTCTTTAATGTATATCATTGTTCTACTTTTGTTCTACTGTTTTCTGAATCATTCCCCAGACACACTCACAGGGCTCTGCTTCCTATTGGGCAGGATTGATAAAAAACCTTCAACCTGCTCGGTAAAAAGAGCAAAGTTTACCCAAGACTGATACTGAGGCCCGGGCAGAGCCTTGGATCACATTCTCGGGGAGGCTGAGATCCACCTGCTCCTGAAGACTCTCTCCTAGGTATGAACAATACATTCATATTCATGATATGATGAGGCATATACAGGAAGGCACTGGAGACACCAGACGGAAGAAATGTAACAAACATAGCTTTATAAAGTCATTTCATGTTAATTAACATGCTGAAAAATGTCACATCTAAATATTCATGTGTATAATATAACGAACCACATTTAATTGATAAATGTAGAAAAAACACATATAAACTGATTCAATGAAAAGAGAAATAAAGAATGTGTGTAAAAAGTATTTAATGATAACCAAATGATATTAGAAGTTCACAATGACCTTTTGGACAGAGCAAAATGTTGTAGGTCTTGGTCTGCTCGGTTCCCTCTGCCTAAAAAGAGGAGGATGACAAACATTAGATGCACACACACATCTTCCACCATTTCAGAAACCGACAGTGTTTACATCACCTTGACGACAAGGGAGCGCGTGACCACGTCGATGCGGCCTCTCTCAGGTACGTTGACGATCTCATTGTCACATGACGTGTGGGAACCCACTGCCTCTGCAATCATGGTCACGTTCATAGGTCCTGCAAACAAAGATACGTTGCAGATATAGCGCAACAAAAGCACACATTTCATCTGACTCCGATGTCTGTGTGATATTGTGAACAATCTCCTGACTCCTGTGTACTGTGTCTTTAACCCTCACCAAGGGCCGAGGGAGTTAGTTTCCAGCTGTGTGTCCTGCGGCCCTGGGCGCACAGACAGGAGGCTTGCTGGGCCTCGGCGAGGGGTGTGAGGGTGTAGTCTGAAGACAGGACAGGGCTCACACTCACCTGCCATTGAGATCACACACACATGTTCTGTTATGGAAAGCATGGCTGTAGCTAAACTGGCACCAAATCTGGATTTCTGGCTTTGGTTTGATGTGGCGGACAGTCAGAAGAAAAGGAAATCTTCAACACTATGATCTTAGCCCATATATTTATCATAACTTCAAATGTTATAATGAGTATGATTACCTTTTAATGAATACATTTAATGAACTAAATACTAGTAATATAGTAATGGACTGTTGCTGGTTTACCAATATACAGCTGCTTTGGTAATTGAAGACGGTAGCCTTGAGCTCCAGGTTCTCCCCTCGGATGACAGAGTAGGGGAGGCTGAGCTCCAGGAAGAAGGGCTGGAACACCACCAGCTCTTTGGGTGGAGCCAGGCCAAAACCCTGCTCTGACAGGCAGAAGACCTCCGTCTCCCAGGTGGTGATGGTGTCCGGGACAGTGACCAGCACCTCCTTCGTACCGGTGTTTCTGGGTTTAGAGAGACAGAGACTACTGAATTATATTTATTATTTTATGTCTGTTGAGTTATGTTGAATTTTATCTCTGAGTAATTTTAATTTACTCGATTACGCTATTATTTATTCTTATTGTTTCCCTGGGGAAACATTAATCCACTGCACATCGCTCTTTTGAACTTCCTGTGTTCCCGTAGTTTGCGTCTTCCCTAGTGATGGGCAAAACAGTTCATTTCAGTGACTCGAATCACTAGAATCAGTTCATGAAAAAGATTTGTTCAAAAGATTTGTTCACTGAATCGTTCAGTGCTTGGGCGGAGCTCCGACTGCGTACTGCATAGTCCACTCAATGACTGAAATGGCCAAATGGTTCATGCAGAAGTGCTGTTGCTTTGGCAAACGCGCCAAACTCAGTTTACAAATCTTGATATTGAATAGCAATATTGGAGGTGAACGCTTGTTTTAAATTACTTTAACTTGCTGGGCCTGATTCTGGCAGTTTGAGCCGCTGATTATCACTCAGGATCACGTCATGTTAACACACTGTGTCTAGTAGCCTTCAGTGGACAGATCACTCAACTTGCACCGTTCCCTCACAGTTTAAGGATCTGAGACAGTCTCATTTTTATTCTTCTGTATTTAAGGTTTCACAATGCATTGTAAACTGGAAAGATTTTAAAAATCTGTAATGTGCATTTTCCCTGTCAAATAAACAAATAAGGTGTAGGCCTATGCAACTAAATGTCGTTTTTCTTAATTATAGGCTACTGAAATCAAAACACGAAATTTTTAAAGTAGGAAATATACATTACAAATAACAATATCAACAGAATCCGTGCACACTGTTATAATTTTCACCAACAGATCAACATTTTGATCCAAGCAGGATTTTTCTGGAAATATGTACTCCTGCCTGCACTGGTGAATCTGTCGCTACAATCTCCTTTTATTACTGGCCAGCCTAACATTTTAAGATGGTTTATCTGGAAGTCTGTTCAAACAACAGGGACCTTGAAAGTGTGCGTTTATGTTCATTTGCTCCCGGCAGTCCTGCTTTTCAGGAAGTGATTCAGTTCAGTTTGTTCACCCAAAAGATATGGTCTGAACGAAGCTTTCACGAACGACACAACACTAGTCTTCTCCTGCAGTGCTGGTTGCATTGCTAAGGCTAAGTTGTGTGGAAAATGTTGCAGCAGTATTACATTGTTTTCTTTGGAAAACAAATCATTTATGTTATAATATTATATGTTATAATATTAAACCGCTAATGTAACTTATATAGATTGTTTTCAGAAAACGTTTTGGCACGATTTGTATTACGGCATTCCGCCATGCTTCCTGTAGCTAACATAGTGTTGTAGACAAGAAGGCAGTAATTCTGTACATTATTTTATTTTGTTTCGGAGCAGATGTGCACATAGGAAAACTCAGAAGACAATACGTTATTTTATATTGTCCTCTGCAGTTATATTTTCCTTTGTTAAATGCTTTATTTATTTCTGTGTACTTTACTTACCCCATGCGCTATTAACTCTGACCAGTAGGTGTTAGTGTTCATACTTTTGTATTAGGTTTTCCATGATTTTGTAATGTGTGTTTATAAAATTACAAATTATTTTTAAATCGCTCTTGCCTATGGCTAGCAATGTATACATACATACATAATAAAAGAGACAGTGCTGATTGCACTGCTGAGTTGAGCAGATGTGCAGACAGGAAAACCCAGAAGACAATACATTTTATATTGTCCTCTGCAGGAGTAAATCAATGCTGGAAACCAGTCCTGAGAGTCGTCTCCTTCCATGCCCTGTTCACACCCGTTACATATACAGTATATACAATTATTTCATGTCATGATATTAAGGCCTCACCCCACGTCCACCAGGTCCCACAGCCATGTTTCAGGGAAGAAAGTGCGGACAGTCTCTACGACTGGAGGAGGGGAAGGATGATGATGGGACTCCATCAAATAGTTCTTCATTTGAAAAACTCTTCTTCTGTAGAATGGGTGATGGGCTCCTAAAGTTTCTTTTGAAAGGGGGGAAAGTATCCTGTGCTTATCTACATGTGTCACAGGAGAAGTGAGTTCTGGAGAGAAAAAAAGACTCACCCCAGTAGTACATTTTGCCATGGTAAGCGAGACAAGAAGGTGTTTTGAGAAACAAATTTGTTAACATCTTCAACCCCGCATCCTAGATGAACAAACATGTGTTTTCATTTCAATGGTTCCCTTTTTAAGATTCACTTATGTATATTAGAAAATAAAATAGTCAATGAAAATATTTACTTAGCTGCCCTACCTGGAACACCGAGTAGGCATTGCTGTCGTGGTACACTGGGTATGGCCGTATATATCTTCTGGGTCTCACTTGCAAACAAGTGTCAGGATCATTGACTGCAGGATGATAGCTGCCTGATGCCTTGTTTGGAAATAATTTAAATATCTGAAACAAATACAAAGTGAAAAACATTAGTTTCATCCCAGAGACTTATATAGATAAAGTCACTCAGCATATACATGACCAAAGATGTGTGCTCCAACTTTCTATGGAGGATTATGAATATATTACAAA
>OMOU01084557.1:0-13419 GCA_900312585.1 Malacocephalus occidentalis
GTATACAGATTCCTTAGCTAAGTCTCAGTCTAGAACGTCGTCCTTTGTAAGTCACTTTGAATGAAAGCGAATAAAAAATGTAAATCTAAATGTAGAATAAGTATCACAATGTTCATTTGTTTATATTGTACACTGTTTAGACTGTTCATTTGTTTTAGACTGTCCATTTGTTTAGACTGTCCATTTGTTTAGACTGTTCATTTGTTTAGACTGTTCATTTGTTTAGACTGCTCATTTGTTTAGATTGTCTTCCTGTTTAGATTGTCTTCCTGTTTAGATTGTCTTTCCTGTTTAGATTGTCTTCACTGTTTTAGATTGTCTATTTATTTATTTTCACTAATTCACCTGGGCCTGAGAGGCATGTAATTTCATCTGTGCTGTATGTCAATATAGCACATTTGACAAATAAAAGAACTTTGACTTTTGACTTTGAAAAGAACATTTGTCGACTTCCTGTGAACCACGCAGCTTTTGTTTTGGGAGGAAAAAGGGCGATCGATTCCCTTTAAATCCCAACAATTGACGGGCCACTGTTTTCGTCCACGTGAGGAAAACCACAAAAAAACGCTTCCCAGTCTCGCTACCGAGCTTTGGACTTCATCAACGACTAACCCAGGAGCGGGACAGGACCCATGTCTCCGCCTCTGGGGTCCGGTGCAAAGGGATGGGGGTGGAAGTGAGTGCTGTGGGGCTATAACACGGAACCTTCAATAGAAGTTTGCAAACCCCAGGTAACTCTGGAACTGCTTGTAGTTGGTGGGCACAGGCCACTCAGCTATGGTGTACACCTTGGCCGGATCCATGCTGACCTGGTTCTGGGCGATGAGGTACCCAACACCCTGGGTACATGGAACTCACACTTCTCTGCCTTTAAGAAGAGCTGGAGTACCTGGCGAACGTGCAGCTCATGCTCGGTGGGGTTCCGGGTGAAAACCAGGATGTCATCAAGGTAGACGAACACAAACGGTTTAACATGTCATGGAGTACGTCACTGACCAAGGCCTGGAAGACGGCAGGGGCATTGGTCTGCCCGAACGGCATGACCAGGTGTTCAAAATGCCCCATAGGTGTGTTGAACTCCGTCTTCCACTCGTCCACCCAGATGCGAACAACGTGGTAAGTGAAATAAAAAAGTCATTGGTGGGAATACGCTGCTTCAGCCCACACTAGTGGCCGACCTTCAAACAAGCGTAGGACAGTGCACCTTTGAGTGATCAGTGGGGAACGTTTGTGGCCGCTGGAGGAACACCAATAAACACTGCAGTACAAATCCTTGACACTTAAAGTATTAGCGTCTCCAAAAAAATATTCCAGGTCAGTGTCTGTCTCCTGGGAGGGAACCGACACCGGGACAGAGATGAGGGAACGGGTGGAGCGAACTGAGCTGAGGAGGCTGGTAGGACCAGGTGAGCAGTAGGCCATCTGGTTGGCTTGTTGGCTGACCTGGTCAGCCATGGCCTGGTGACTCTCGGCAAGAGTGTGAATAATCTGCTTGTGCTGGCCCAAAAAACTCACCCTGGTTCGGCGGAACCCGTTGCAGGTGCAGACACGGGGAGATGGGAAGCATAGATGACAAAAAAAAGGTTTCACTTAATGTCTTGACAAAAATAATACTCCAGACAGAATAACACAAATGATAGGGAGGCAGGAAAGACAGGCGGGCAGGCAGGTAGGCAGGAAGAAGTTGACAGGCAGGACGGAATACCAGGATGGGCGGGATCTGATAAGGAAGAGTGAGGTTAAATATGGGAAAGGACCAATCATCTGCGTGACAAAGACAACAAATTAGCCAAGAAGCGATACTGACATGGAAGTACAAACAACAATCTGGCTGGAAAGGTTGGAAAGCTGGGGTTCTTCTACTGGCTGGTTGATGAGTTGTTGTACCATAGGCGTGAGAGGCAGAGCAGGTGAGCGTGGTGGATGATGACCCAGGGGGCAGCCACACCCCCGACACATACACACACACGCAGGTAGACCGATGATTAGGAGGTAGAAGTGGAGGGAGTGACAATTCTCCCCAAAGGCACAGCCTCATCAGAGCCGCCATTTGCTTTTATCTGTCGTTGTCTCACACACACTCACACACCACATGAACATTTCAGGTTGGGCATTGCTTATTGTATTTAAGGAATATTTACTTGACAATATTTACTTGACAAATAAAAGAACTTGAACTTGAACTTGATGCTTTCATTTAATAATCCTTCTCATAATGTAACTGTTTGTGGATTTTGCTTGAATATTGTATTGAAGCCAACCTCTGTCGCATAAAGAACTCTGAATCATTCACTAGCTATTGATGTGGTAATTATTGATCATTGATCATCAATTTGATAGCTTAGTATATTTTATGAGACTTAATCCACGGTCCCATTATTGGTCCCTGATTTCAAGATGGTGCCCCGGTGGTGTACTGGCCATCTGGTGGTCCGCCCCATCAGTGGGCCAGTGGACTGTCCAAAAAATGCTTTGAACTGGCCCTCTCTGCGATCCTGTCATTCATGATGCGCTGCGCCTGACGTGATGCGCTGCACGTGATGCGTGCGAGTTCGCGGACCACGCCGGAACAGGCACGCAAATGGCATGCAACACATGCAGCACCCCACCCCCCGTTTTTTAATTTTGATCATTAATAATAATTATCTTTGATAATATCTTTGCATAAACAAATAACCGACTGTAGGACCTACATAAGGATCCAGGCGCACAGGGGTGTGTTCAGTCCCAGCTCTATCAGCTAGCCAGCCAGTCTGCTGGGAACTACAGCGAAGTGCAGCAGGTTCATGGAGGGAGATAATAAGGCACAGATAGAGTCCTCGATCATCAAACCCCGCATAGAATGATCTAAGATCGACTGGGATGTTCCGGTCCAGTTCCAGTGACGCCTCCCCTACTATCCTTTACAACTATCCTGTACTATCCTGATATGGTCATGGTAAAGTGGATCCTCAGCCCACCTTTGCTTTTCAGATGTAATTGAACTCTCTGTCGTTCCCTTGGTCACCATTTTGAGACAAATGGACAAGTTGTGCTTTGCTTGTGTGACTGTAACAGGAATGGTCAACAGGCAGTGTGATACACATCCCTGATGGTCCCTGTTAGAAGCCCACGCCTGAACCGATGGTTCGGTTTTGGTTTAAACAAAACAAACAAGACGACACACACGTGACACATTGGGAAATATGTTTGGAATTGGTTCAAAGGAAGCTTAGACAGAAGCCCCTCCTATCAAACACACTATCATCTGAAATTCTATTTCTATTGAAGCATAAACAGTAGCCTATTTGTCACATAAGATGCTAGCTGTGAGCTAAAAATATATAAAACATGTCAAAAAATAAATAAAACATGAAATCTAAAATACATGACAAATATGTTACTGTTTATATTTCACTATTGACAATTTTAGATGGTTGATTTGGTATTTGGTAAGTTATAGTGTTATGGCCCATACTAATAACCATGTAACCATGTATGTACAGTACATGTATTATACATAGATATATCATTGACATAGAATAGTTTTAATGCCCAAGGAGTAAATACGGCAGGTTATTGGCGTTGTTAATTGTTGCTCATTTCCAAACCGCAGACCATGGATGAACCATAACATCCAAATGAAGCTAAGAGAATGGAGTACCGCTTTTAAATCAGGAGACTCCTTCTCTACAAGTACGACCTCAGGAAGGCCATCAAAACCACAAAAACGGATTACAAAAACAAACTGGAATCACAGTACGGGGCTCAGACAACAGATGCATGCGACAAGGACTGCAGGCCATTACCGACTATAAGTGGAGCCCAGGGGGAGTCACCAACACCGACCCCTCCCTACCAGACGAGTTGAACTTGTTTTATGCTCGTTTTGACATGGAGAGCTGAGTCAAACCACTGAGGACTACGTACTGCAACTGACTGAGTCCGAGGTCCGTAGAACCTTCAGGAGGGTGAAAGCTGGGAAAGCTGCCAGCCCAGACGGAATTCCCCCCTGCGTCTTCAAGATCTGCAATCTTCAACGCATCACACTTACTGGGACTACAGATCTCCAATGACCTAGCGTGGACCTGGAATGGAAAATCACCCAATCTTATATAGGCGTGTTAAATATTCTATATGTCTGCATGATTTTTGTACTAGACATAATATCCTTATATAATCCCGCTTACATTACCGCATGCATGAACACTGAGGTGCCCTAAACTCATCAGCCTTATCTGTGATACATTCCAGGAGATAACCCGTTTCCTTCCTTCGGAAGCACCATAAATCATCTTGATTATTTGAGGACAGGAACCCCTCACACTGTCCAGATAGCATAGCTTAAAGTCTGCCTAATCACTACCTCTGGATATATCTCTTGGTTTTTGTGCTATAAATATGTGTGCCAAACTCTGTTCAATGCACTCGTCCTCCAACAACTCTGGTCACCTGTTGAATGGTGTGAGCCTTCAGCGCTGAATTTTACTTGGTATGTTTAGAATAAACTTGTATGTGTTATGATTTGAGTTCTTTGGTCATTGATCATCCAGATTTTCTACCACAGACCCACAACACGAGGGTCTTGCTCAAGAAGGCACACCAGCACCTCTACCCCCCAAGGTGCCTCAGGAAATGCAGCATAAGCACACAATGGCTTGTGAACTTTTACCATGGCACCATAGAGAACGTTCAGGTGGTGTCACTGTGTGGTATGGCAATACCACTGCTCAGGACAGGAAAGCCATCCGGAGGGTCGTAAGGACGGCGGAAAAGATCATCGGGTGTGCACTTCCATCCATCGAGGAGATCTTTCGGTCCCGGTGTCGGTCCAGGCAAAAGGCTCCATCACACAGGACCACAATCACCCTGCGGTCTGGTCGCTGGTTCCGCAGCATTGAAACCAGGACAAGCAGGTTCAAGAACAGTTTCTACCCACAGGCAGTGCGCCTACTGAACTGCTAATCATTCAATTAGTGAACTTTTTGGACGATTGGACTATTATGGGTCTTACAATTAGACTTCCAGGGGGTAGACTTACATTACATTAGGAACTTGGCTGATAACTGTCACCATAGCATCCTTGCTGAAATGAAAATAACTCAGGCAATTAGAGCTAAAAAAAACTAAAAAAACTGAATAAAATGCATCGAAATGTAGCATTGAGTCAAGCAAGCTCAAACTAAAATGTAGTGGAATAGTGAAGTGTGCTGTATGTTGACATGTTGATGTATTTGTGTCCGTTGTACTTAAAGGGCTCCTATTTTACCACCAGGTGAGTGTGCCAGCTAGCCGGCCTACATCTGGATGGGCACTCCCACTTGCAATGTCATAAGCTGGAGATTGTGAAACTGCTTGGAATGGGCTCATCACACTCACACCTGACGGGATAGTAGGAGCCCCTTAAAAGGTGCTGTAGGTCAGCGTGTTTTGAGCATGTGTGTGTGTGTCCATGAAAGGCAAATGGCAGGTGAAGATGTTACAGTGTAGTAGACAGTGGACACCTTCTTGTTGTCTCGTCCAGTAAGAGACAAAGGTATGTTATACGGTCAAAGAAGTCAGGCAGCAGGTTATAGACCACAAGAGGTTTCCCAAGCATCCTTTGTGTTTACCTGTGTTTAGACCACAGCAATCAAAAGTCATCATTCAGCAGTTGAGCATGGGGACATGCGGCCCGTTTTATAAAAGAGAAACATTCACTTATAGTCTAGATTTTAAATCAAACAACTTCATATCTAAATCAGGATGGGTTATCTTATCGCTGCATACAATTGACAATTAAGACTAAAACAAAACATTTTGACATGATAAAAGCACTCCACTAACAATATTTTGCACATTAAACGCTGAGGCACAAGGCAATAATGTACACATTGCAAATTAACTCTGCACGCACATGAACTGCAATTCACTTTACAAATGTGTAAAGTTAACAAATGTGTACCTTTGTAAAGTGTACATGTGTGTGCTTCTGCCCGTCTGTGTCCATGTTAGGAGTGCGGCACCATGCGGGCCCAGCGCGCGCTCTCCCCGGTGTGCAGCCGGAAGTGCGTGTTGAGGTGGGCCGACTGGTTGAAGCACTTGCCGCACACGTGACAGCGGAAGGGCTTCTCCCCCGTGTGGATGCGGTGGTGGCGCCTCAGCATGCTGACCGTGGTGAAGCTCTTGCGGCACACGGTGCAGCCGTAGGGTTTCTCCTTGGTGTGCCAGCGGGTGTGAACCTCCAGTTGGCAGGCAAAGCTGAAGCACTTGCCGCACTCCCGGCACGCGTGCAGCTTCTGCAGGTTCTGGCTCTGATAGGAGCCCCGCGGCGGCCGCAAGGGTCGCACGCCCTTTAGGCGCAGAGCCGACACGCCTACGTTTGGATTGTCGCCGGGGTGCCCCGTCGCCCTGGGGTCCTGTTCCTTGTTCGTGGAGAAGTTTGTTCCATTGTGAATCCTGCCGCCGTGTGCCGTCTCCCCGACTTGGGAATGTGAAGAAACGGGATGCGCTGCCGTTAGGCTGTCGCCTACTTGGTAGTGACCGTTTTCTTCGATAATGTGTTCCGTTTTAATCTCATTCAGTACATTTGTTGGCGAGAAGTCACTTACTCCGTCAGATAAGGGTTGGACAGGTGACAGATCTGCGTGACCAACGTGTGGTCGCTCGGTCTGGTCATTGTTTTCCCCTGAGAAGATGGACAAGCTGGTCCTTGTGTGGTGTTCATCAATTCTGACGGGACTCTGCTCCTCTTCCTCTTTGATCTGCCTCACCGGTGGTGGAGGTGACAGGTCTCTGTCAACCCGACCCGCTGACAGCCGTCCAGGCGTCACTCTGTCCTCGTATGGATGTCCTTCTGAAGATTGTTCTTCTTCAGGTTGGATAGTATTGGTTGCTGTAAAACAAGAGCTGTATTTAACGTCCAGATAACAACACAGGCAATATACTGAAATTGAGATCCAATTAATCAAACGTGTGTGATCAGATGAAGTTGCAATGTCTCCTACCAGGGTGCAGCAACATGCGCTGGACGGCAACATTAAGGAGCCTCTTAAGACGCTCGTTTTCTTCCTTAAAACGCAGGAGTTCATTCTGGTATTCTTCTACTGTGCTTTTGATCGCTTTAAATATGTCCTCGGCCGCAGCTGTTAGTCGATCATTCAGAAACACATTTAATAATTCCAATTTCGTCATGTTGCTGGATATGTTGAGGCGTTTTCCCTGTGTTTACATCCGCTCACCCGGAAGTAGTGAGGACGCCGGTCTTGGTGCACATCTAAAGCTACAGCGCCCCCAAGCGTCCAGTAAACATAGAGGCCCAGTAATAGACGACTCGTAAACCTTCCTTAAGCGCTGCTTTAAAACCTATCAATGACGAAACAGGAGGGTCTGATTTTGCAAAAGGGATGTGACTCACAAATTAAATCACATATTTACATTTTGATGAAAACATGTTTTATTCATAAAGTAACTGACAAGTCACATAAGCTCAAGGGAGAATGACTCATCCAAACCTAGCTCTGAAACCAACATTGTCAAGAGCACAAATTATACAGAACAGAGCGCAAGGGTTGCACTGAACTCTAGTGTGATTAACCAGCGTCTCTTAATTCAAACAAGAAAGTGTCCCTGAGTTCTTGATACATGGTCATATGAGAACATGAGTTAACTACAGAAATCAGAGAAAGCTTGGAAAAGCAATCTTAGGGGAAAATTACTTAAACATGGAAGTCCGCAAACATACATATACTTAGAATTAACAAGTTAAAAAGAAGACTAGGCAGAATGTACACGACAGGGTATCAATAAACTGTTTTCAGGGGCCACTAAACAAAAATTTTAATTGTACTTCAGCCAATTGTACAACAGTAGTTTGAATTTAGGTTTTACCAGGACGATGCAGCATTTGACATTTGACCAATTTAGTGGGAGAAATAAATTAAGTGGCGGGTAATAAAAATGGTGGTCGCCAGTAAGTGCAGCAGCAGAATTAAAGATCCTCTTTAGTATGCTCTATTTCTTGTACTTTGCATACACAGTATACACATTTACTTAAATTAATGAATAAATGGATTAGTCCTAGTGAGTCATAGAGCTTGTAACCACTAACTCAAGAGATTCCTGAATTACACAGTGCCTGAGAATGTTGTACACATCAAGTTGGATGCAAGGCAATTATTTTCCAGAAAAAAGGACTTGATGGTCAAAGATACACCATGTATAGAAACGTCCTTTTTTTCATCATAAAGATCAAATGAATGTCCCCTCAAAAAGAGGTGCTTTATTTCAGAGGTTTCAAACAAAATACAAATCCTATATCTTAAAATACTGTGTTTTTACATAAAAGGTCGCAACACTTCATAGAAGGGCCCCTCCAGGATCAAACGGTCACGGTCAGACATGATTAGAGGCGTCGCTATAGTCTATAGTCATGGAACATGGACAGCGGTTTCATTGGGCAGACTGCTGTGGGGGGGGGCCCTCAGCTGTCAATCATTTCTGACAGCTCCTGTAACAGATCGTCCTCGCCCATGCCAGGGTCCATGTCTTCCCCCAGGTGGTCATCTGTGAACTCGTTCATGAGCTCGTCGAAGTCGTCCAGGGCTGAGTTGCTGGAGTTGTTGGACGGCCGCGACACTACCACACTGCTCCTCCGGGGCTTGGCCGGCAGAGCGGCCTTCACTGTGGGGCTAAAAATGGAAGGACATGGAGGTAAGGACACACTGAACAGGGAAACAGTAAATTAACCGGGTATAAAACACACTCCTCTTTACCTTTGGGGGAGCGTGCAGACCTCTCGGGAAGCGGCTGCATCATGAGGATTCGTGATGTTGGGCGGGTTCTGTCTTGGGCTGTATGTAACAACGGGGACAGTGTGGGGATCCTGTTTGGCGGGGCTGGTGCCAGGCCCTGAGGTCAATAAAGAGGCAGGGCCCTGGGTGGCTGCAGGGCCCTGGGTGGCTGCAGGGCCCTGGGTGGCTGCAGGGCCCTGGGTGGCTGCAGGGCCCTGGGTGGCTGCAGGGCCCTGGGTGGCTGCAGGGCCCTGGGTGGCTGCAGGGCCCTGGGTGGCTGCAGGGCCCTGGGTGGCTGCAGGGCCCTGGGTGGGTGCAGGGCCCTGGGTGGGTGCAGGGCCCTGGGTGGGTGCAGGGCCCTGGGTGGGTGCAGGGCCCTGGGTGGGTGCAGGGCCCTGGGTGGGTGCAGGGCTTTGGGCGGCAGCAGCACTGGGCTGGTTCTCTTCAATAGTTGGTGATATCTGGAGAAACAACATAAACATTCATGAATTTGAAAATGCATGCATAACGAGATGGTACTGTAGGGCTATAGTCAGGGGCAGAAAGTCAGTTATGTTACAAAATCATTATCATGCAGTTATACCCCAGGTAGATTTATTCATTTGTGCATTTGAGTAATATTGAACTATCTTACCGCTCTCTGTTTGCATAGTGGCTCCTCTGCCACCGTGGAGGTGCTGTTCAGAGGTTTAACCGCCAGTCTCCTCTTCTGGCCCGGTTTAACTTGTGCGGCAGGTTTAATTACAGATGGCTTAACATTCAATTTGGGCCTCACTGCAAAAAAGGAAAGGAAAAAGATTAGGAAAGTGCAGTGAAAAGTGTATAAGTCACTGTCCTGCAGCCTCAGCAACTAGCAGGACTATCGAATGAAAGTGTACCTTTTATCTCTGTGGCTTGTCTGGGTGACTTCTCCTGAGAAGCCATTCTTTTCGTTTGTTTTGCTTGTGTGGAACAGCTGCTGGCTCCCCGGGCAGGGACGGCGTCTTTGAGGCTCTGTGAACTAGAGTCTGCCAGGGCGGGCTGCGGTGGAGAGGTTGAGGGGGAGCTCGGAGACGCGCTAGAAGTGATGCGTGCAGAAGGGGACTCAGCCTTCGATTTAAGGGAGAATCGTTTGTTGCGCACAGGAGGACTCTGTGTGGCGGCAAGACCATCGGAGGAGGAAGTTGGTGTGGTGGTGACTGGTGAGAGGTCTTTGAGAGAAGCCGTGGTCTGGAGGACGGGGACAGGAGAGTGTTTCTGGGGAGCCGGAGCCTCAGCAGAGCCAGGAGACGGGCACGGTGACGAGGAGTCCTGCTCCTCCAGCTCCTGCTTGCGCAGACGTTTCTCACGCATGATCTCCTCAAAGGTCTTCACCTTGACATTGTAGCTGGAAGCTGGGCTCACCTACAAGACAAATAACACCATAAATGGTTGATCAACGGCCATTAAAGAACCTTCTTCACTCAATTGTATGCAGCTGTGTTACAAATGTAAAGTGTTAAGTGTAAGGTTAACACACTTATTTTATGAAGCCTCAATAACAATGCATGGCTGCACAATGGTGAAGGCTTATGACCATTTCATGATTTGCCAAAATACATAACATAATATATATACACAATGTATCGGAAATATTCTGCTATAATGATTTTCTATTCCAATATTTGTGTAAACATATTGGTTTGCTTGAGTGCTTACATTCTCCTGTCACGGCATTGGTGAGAGATCCTACCTCAGCGCTGTACGCCGTAGATGCTGCGGGCTTCTCTGTTGCCTCAGTGTTTCTCCTAGTTGGTGTGCCGCTTGCTGGTTGTGATGAATCCACTGTACTAGGAACTATGCAAATGAGGAAGTAAGCAAATATGGTCAAGCGCCACAGCATTAATTGTCCTTAACAATCACAATAGCAGGAGCACTCAATGGGAATGGGCACATGAGCTGCAGCCGGGTGGTTCTTACCCTGAGGTTTGCTGATGCGCAACAGGCAGGGCTTCCTGGCTGGGGCCTCCTCTCCCCCAGCGCTCCTGGTGGGGGCCTCCTCTCCCCCAGGGCTCCTGGCGGGGGCCTCCTCTCCCCCAGGGTTCCTGGTGTCGGCAGCTTGCTTGGCCTGCTGAGCCTGCAGTCGTGCTGCTTTCTCCCGACGAATCTCCTCCAGCGTCTTGACCCTCAAGTCTGCCCCCGGGGGAGCCACTCGGCCGGGGGCGCAGGCCTCTGCCAGGCCCCGGCCCTCCGCCGTTCCCCGTGCCCTTGCTGCCGAGATCTGGGAGGCCCGGCTTGCTTTCCCAGGACTGCTGGGAGCCTCGTCTGGCTTCTGCTGATCTTCCTCTTGCCTCTTCTTGGCGTGGACAGTCTTGATCTCCACGATGGAGTGATCTTTTACCACGATCGACCGTTTAGCACCCTCGGGGACTTTGGTAGGAGGGGTTTGGGCGTCTGCTGTGGAGCCGGGGACCGCAGCTGCAACACTCTCCTTGTTCTGGGATTTAGACGCCTTCTCTTGCCGGATCTCCTCCAGGGTTTTTATGCGAATCTGCCGGGGAGTTCCGCTGGACTCCGGTTTAGCTTCAGGTGTTTGGACTACGATGGAATGAAATGGAAGAACATCCAATATTAAATGTTGGAAAAGGGTAGATGAAAGACACAATGAAACGTATTGTGCTCCATTACCTGGCCAGGTGGGAGCTTCCGCTTGAACACCAAGTCTTTCTTTAATGGGCTTGAAGCCTACAGAAGAACACAAACAGCATTAACTAAAACAGCAATGGCCAGACGAGAGAGAATACAACTTGACACGGAGGACGATTGCTGCTCTCTATCTTTTCTAGATTTCTGCTGACATCCCATATGCAATATTCTGCTACTGCTGCAATCACTTGTGTATCTGCCCTGACTTACTTAAAATACTCAATATTCTAGTCAACAATTACATTTATAGGCATATTGTGTTAGTGTATTATTGTATTTATATATATATATATATATATATATATATATATATAACATTTCTCTCTACTTGCAGTTTTATTTTTTATCTTGCCATTTTCTATTTTGTAATTTTGCCTACACTTGTGCGTACTGTCGCCTGTCAAGTCACACGAATGTCACTGTTCGGAATGGCTGAGTTGTGAAGACCATGTGACAGTAAAACACTGATGTGACTTTTAACTGACCATTTCTGAGGTGGGCTCCAGTCTGCTCCTCATCATCAGCAAGTCTTCCCAGGCGTTCTGCCAGGCTCCGCTTTAGTGGTGGCTGCCCTGCGACCTTGGCCTCAACTTGGAAGACAAGCAAAATAGTGGCATCAGAGAACTACCAAGCGTGACCCATCAAAACATTCCATGCTTTGGAATAGGAAGTCATGAGACTGACTTTTGTTGAACACCCTTTTCCCAAGCCTGCCAATGACGCCGTTTTTGCTTCTTTCGGTTTCTCCACAGCAAATTGGGTCTGTTAGGAAAAAGGTCCACATTTTGGTTATACAAAGATTATTTGCATGTCTATACATGTGTTATGTCCTTAAAGTCTCTAACCCTCTCTGGCTTGGATGCCAGCTGGGTGAAGGTGAGAGCGGATGTCATCTCTGCTGGCTCCGTTGGCATTGGGGTGTGGTGCATCAGGACTCTGCACAGGGTAACCAGCCTTCTTCATGCTGGCCTTCAGGGCCTTCCTCAGCCGGATTTCCTCCAGGGTGCTCACACCAAAATTCAGAGCTATCGGGAAATCAATCGGCTATTTTAAAAACTCTGTGAATGTTGCTGTTCTAAAATTACAATACATTCCACATTTTCTGGTGACGGTTTGAGTGAACCCGCAATATACATCAAACTAATAAATGACTTAATGACATGTACATCACAACACAGGGCCAGGTAACAGTACGTAGGCTAAAACTATCTCTATATGCATTGAAAATATACATACACACTATGCATATATATATGCAAATATATGCATATAACATATATATGCATACATACAAACATGCATCTGGAGAATGGCACAATATATATACAAATAAAAAAGTGTTATGCAATGAAAAAAACAAGCACATGAGCTGTTCTATATAGCCTTGAATCCATAAGTGTTGAATTAAAATGTAAGAAGTAAGAAAGGGCAGGTGCACAAGTGAGGGCAAAAGTATGGCATATGGCATGGAATATCAGAAATACAGTCAGGTCCATAAATATTGGGACATCAACACAATTCTCATCTTTTTGGCTCTATACACCACCACAGTGGTATCTACATCCAAATCAGGTGAACGGTGTAGGAACTACAATTGTTTCTATATGTGCCTCCCACTTTTTAAGGGACCAAAAGTAATGGGACAAATTAAAAAAATCAAAATCATAAATCAAACTTTCACTTTTTAATACTTGGTTGCAAATCCTTTGCAGTCAATTACAGTCTGAAGGCAGGGCCCTGAAGTCTGGAATGCATAGACATCACCAGACGCTGGGTTTCATCCCTGGTGATGCTCTGCCAGGCCTCTACTGCAACTGTCTTCAGTTCCTGCATATTCTTGGGGCATTTTCCCTTCAGTTTTGTCTTCGGCAAGCGAAATGCATGCTCAATCGGACTCAAGTCAGATGATTGACTTGGCCATTGCACAACATTCGACTTCTTTGCCTTAAAAAACTCTTTGGTTGCTTTCGCAGTATGTTTCGGGTCATTGTCACACCCGTGCACG